>OY759271.1:16661083-16664527 GCA_963662155.1 Lamellibrachia columna | reverse complement strand
AGCCAGACAAATTCCTATCAATACAATAGTTTTGAGACAAAACACAGAAAATGTGGACAATGAGGGAGAAGACGATAAAGCAACAACTTGTCGAATTTCATAATAATGCCTTGGTGAAACGGGGTTCTTAAGCGCTAATGTCACACACGCGTACGTTGTTGCGTGTACGTTAGAATACACACGCGTACGTTGCTGCATGTACGTTAGAATAAACGAAGCGAAATTCTTTTACATACATACATTCGTCGTAATCATTGATTTTGTTCACTGTGGAGCTGTTTCTAAAAAAAACTGGGCAAACCGTTTGACACTGAACACCCCTGGGCAAACCGTCTCCAATTGAACACCCCTGGGCAAAACGTCTCCAATTGAACACCCCTTGGACAAAACGTTTCCAATTGAACACCGCTTGGACAAAACGTCTCCAATTGAACACCCCTTGGATAAAACGTCTCCAATCGAACACCCCTTGGACAAAACGTCTCCAATTGAACACCCCTTGGACAAAACGTCTCCAATTGAACACCCTTGGGCAAAACGTCTCCAATTGAACACCCTTGGACAAAACGTATTCAATTGAACACCCCTCGGCAAAACGTGTCCAATTGAACACCCCTTGGACAAAACGTATTCAATTGAACACCTCTCGGCAAAACGTCTCCAATTGAACACCACTTGGACAAAACGTCTCCAATTGAACACCCCTTGGACAAAACGTCTCCAATTGAACACCACTTGGACAAAACGTCTCCAATTGAATACCACTTGGACAAAACGTCTCCAATTGAACACCCCTTGGACAAAACGTTTCCAATTGAACACCCATGGGCAAAACGTCTCCAATTGAACACCCCTTGGACCAAACGTCTCCAATTGAACACCCTTTGGACCAAACGTCTCCAATTGAACACCCCTTGGACCAAACGTCTCCATTGAACACCCCTTGGACCAAACGTCTCCAATTGAACACCCCTTGGACCAAACGTCTCCAATTGAACACCCCTTGGACAAAGCGACTCCCGCTGAACCATTGTCTTGTCATCCCTTTCCCAGGGAAAGGGATGACAAGACAATGGTTCAGCGGGAGTCTTATAGTAACCAGTTCTTTGGGTTCTTATAGTAACCAGTCAGTTTGAGTCAAATATTGCGTCCTAGCTAATCCGAAACTAACCTTATCCAGAACCTAATCCCTTAACCTAACATTAAAACTGTTGCAATCTACGATTGTTAGATGTGTTCGGACAAGTGCCTTATGGGGGAGGCCAAGTACCAATAACCATCCATCGCAAACACCTGTTATCAGATGTTGTTGTCGTTTTATTACATCGTTGTTGTTGTCGAGCTGTCCTCAACGACACGCAGATCTTTACGAGTTGACGAGCCCGTCTTATCAGCGCGATAACATTGTTAACCCACTCTGGTCGGCTGGGGTCAGTTGGTCAAGCATTCGTTGAACGAAGTGGAATTTGCGGGATCAGGTCGGTGCGGTGAACTCGATGGTATTTTTCTTAGTGTGAAAAGGTAAAATAAAAAGGCGCTTTACATATCACCCTCGGCAGACCAGTTCATTCAAACTTCAACTCGATTTTGGGAAGCATTCAAGCTACAAATACTGATTGAAGGTCTAAATGGTTATTTAATAACTGCGGGAAGACTTTTCGTTCACACATACCCACCGCTGTCTACAGCCAGGTACTCATTTATACAGCTGAGTGAACTGTGGCAACATGGGATGAACGAAATTGCCCAAACTTCGAAGCATGATGATTCGAAACCCGGTCGTCTCCATTGAGAGTCCGACATTCTAATTGTGCTTTTGTGCACTGTTAATGACACTGGCGAACGAAATGGGAAAGAAGATGGGAAAGAAATTGTCTAGGAGGAGGAGGTGAAAACGTGAACGAAGGAGGATGGTGAAGACCATGAACGCGAGTTGACGTCATCGACCGAGGAAGTGAGGTCACGTGAATGGCGACGATCTTCGTCATGTGACGAATCGGAACACAAATTAATTTAAACAGCAAAATTCAACATTACACAGATGCATTCAAAACATCCAGCACCTCACTTTCTCGGCCACGCTAAGCCTGAAACGAGTCCGCGTTTTCTCCAGGTTCCTACGACAAGGCTCTCCCCCAGTGCGCATTTACTCCATTCTCACAGGTCACTACACAAAAAACACTCCACCAGACGAGGTCGTACCAATGTCATCTTAAACCTATTAGTATTACCAAAATATAAGTTATCCATTTACATGCAAACACAGTGCAGCGTAGCATTCCCGTAAGCGATACGACATAGCCCAATTCATAATGACAGCTTCAACAACCATTACATCGAAGGGATTCACGGTACGCACAATTCCTTTAGTTCTCCTATGCGTGCTGCGGTCCAACGAAACAATAGCAGAACAACGACCGACCTGTTGACTAAGTTTAACAATTTTACGCCGCCTTAAACTGTGTATCACCGGCAGCTAGATTACATCTCTCGTGCTCTTGTTAGTCAGAGCGCACTTTTACGAGAAAAAAGCAATTTAATGTGCCGAAAATAGCCGCGGTTTCGCAGTTGACCGAATGATAAATAGTGACACTGTCGTCTAAGCGAGGACGGCTGAAATGTCACCCGTCGACTCAGGCATTGCGACAGACGGACCAAGACATCATGTTTACAAATAGTTCTCACTTTGATTAAACAAAGCGCGCCGTCTGGTATGTGGGCACGTGTCGAAATTGTGGGGGGCCGGGTGTAACAGTCTCCGGGATTGATTGACATGCTGCTTCTTATTCGTGCTCTGAAATATCGATGGTTAATTGAACAAAACATGTCGTAGCTAGAGCAGCTAAGCGACTATATCCTTAATATGTACATATTTTCTATGATAATCCATATTTTATGTCTAACTAAAATATATACAACGTGATTACATACAACTCTACAATACAATGGTGTTTTATTTCTGTTTGAAAGGGGACAAATGGAGATTTCTGTTTACCCCGATATGCCACATTACACAGTTGACTTGTGAAACTGCAAATGTTGGGTTAAATAATGTGACGCAGAACATGAATAAAAGGTTATGCATGTGTTTTGTATTACAGAGTAACCATTGCAATATTGACTTTAAATGAGGATTTGGTGATAAAGGAAGTTCCAGGCAAAAATCCAAAGGAGGGAAGTGTCCCGCCTCTAACATCCACTGTTAGGGAAATTCCCGTTATATCAACGTTGAAGGAATGCCAACAAGGAATCCGCAACAAATAAGTGACGCACTAGTAAAATCTAAAATAAAAAAGTATCACCCGAAACTACTAAAACCCGGGGGTAAAATATTAAAGTGTCCCGGAGTCAAACTGAATAGTGGACCATGCACCGTCGGTGTCACTTCCTGCGAAAAAGGTTAAGTCGACAAGTGACCACTGAGCGTTATACAATCGACCACTG
>OY759271.1:16636083-16658583 GCA_963662155.1 Lamellibrachia columna | reverse complement strand
GGAGACGTAACATTATAGTACTTCAGATGCTGGTAGTACCACGTGGACTGCGTCAACGATAAATCCCCTGTCTGGTGTTATCTTCCGTGTTCTGTCTTTAGTTCCACGTGATAGTGAAGCTTTGGCGTGAGGTCATTTCGTGACCTGGATTTGTTGTCAACTGTAGCTTAACTAAAATTGGTGCAATAAAATTGCACACAGATACAATGTTTGGTGCAATAAAAGTGTACACAGATACAATGTTTGGTGCAATAAAAGTGCACACAGATACAATGTTTGGTGCAATAAAAGTGTACACAGATACAATGTTTGGAGCCGCTTTAACCAATTTGCTCTGGCCCTGTTGTTGTATGAACCGTTAACCCAGTTGACAAGTGTACACATTTTGAACAAGAGCGCCCAATTTATCCGGACCTTGTTCAGATGTAGAACAATGAACCCATTTGACAAGTGAACACATTTTGAACAAGAGCGCCTTATTTCTTCGAACCCAGTTGAAATGTGGACCATGTAACCCAGTTGATCAGTTAATACATTTTGAACTGGGGCGGTCAGTTTATCCGGACCCAATTGAGATTAGGCCCAGTTAATATGGTCCACATTTCCGACCTACTATTCCGCAACAGGTTCAGTTGCGTTATCCTTCGTTCTAATCTGTTTTCTTTTTCTCACGTTTTTGCAGCTACTGTGTGGTAAGTGCTCTGTCTATTTCTGTACTGTAATTCTTATCTTTCTTACGAAAGCAATGTTTGTCTCTAAAACGGATAATTATCTAGGCCGTGGGTATATATTTGTGGTGATAACGGATGTTGAGAACCCGATCAAGTTTGTACAAATGAATACAATAATCATGAGGTCACGTGACTCCTATGCGGGTTGTAATTTGGCGATCCAACACATACATTAAGGTTACACATTAAGGTTAATGGAACAATAAAAATTCGATTAAGTGCACTATATCATTAGGAGGCTTCTCAACAGGATTAATGGATTAAGATAAGGTGTTTCGAGAACAGAACTAGGGTAGTTTGTATTTTCAAACAAACATTTCCCCCACATTTTCACATGCCAACACGGTCCTTCTGATTGATCCCACCCACAATGCGTCAGGCGCATTACTCCCCCCCCCCACACACACAATCTACCTGCATTCTTTGTCTACCCCCAGTGATTATATAATGGAACGTCCCTAAACATCAGATAATACCTTTTATATTTGTGTATTTGAGTCATTGGCATATATTACGTGATACTGCGCTTGTTATGCGTTATGTAGGGTAATCTGTTTTTTAAGCCGTATATGTCATATGATAGGCTTAGATAAGGGAATAACGGAATATAAACTGTTTAGTTTGACAGAACAGGGTGTCCAGAATGTAGGCTCATCATTAAACATTTCGGTTTAAAAATTCCATTTCCATTTCCATGCCATAACAACATATTTTTGTCGTACTAACTCAACCAATTCTACGCCCCTTTTAAGCCACAACCAGGATAATTGAGAGAGGGGGAGGGAGGGAGACATGGGGAGAGGGGAGGGAGATAGGGAGGAGAACAGGGGGAGAGGAAGAGGGAGGGAGAGAGGTAGGGGGGACAGGGAGAGGCGGAGGGAGGGAGGGGGACAGGGGAGAGACGGGGGAGGTAGGGGAACAGGGGGAGAGACGGAGGGAGGGAGAGAGGTAGGGGGCAGGGGGAGAGGCGGATGGAGAGAGAGGGGGAGGGGGACGGGGGAGAGGCGGGGGGAGGGAGGGAGGGGGACAGGGGAGAGACGGAGGGAGGGAGACAGGTGGGACGGGGAAAGGCGGAGAGAGGGAGGGGGACAGGCGGAGAAGCGGATGGAGGGAGAGAGGGAGGGGACGGGGGAAAGGCAGAGGAAGGGAGGGGGACGGGGAGAGGTGGAGGGACGTTTTACGTATTAATGGGGCGTTGGGCCATGCTCCTCCGACATCATTTTTATATTATCATATGTAACCTGTTGCCCCACTACGCGGCGGCATGGTAAAACACAAGGGACTAAGCTTACCCCCTTGGACCCTGTTTGGCCCATCTTGCACCCCCCTTGGCCCCTCTTTAGCCCCTCCCGAGTGTGGAGATCATGGACCAATATTTTTTTATATAATGTCATACTAATGGGTGTAACGATTTGGCCAAAAATAGAAATATATGTTAAAATGTTACAGATGAATGAAATGAAAGGATGTATTTGTTACGTTGCGAAATGTATTATGCAACGACACGAGCATGACCTAAGTGTACGAATGCCTTAATAAGTTAATAAATGTTTGTGTGGACGACTCTCGAGCATAATCAAGATAACAAAATAGAAAATTCGTAATCATGACTAAATCATTTTGCAAAGCACCTGCGCTGCTTTATACTCTAATTACATGCGGACCCTTTTGTGCCACCTGCAGCTGCGGTAGGCCACTGATAACACTACGAAACACTGCTTCATTGTTTCTTCAAAACCACAACTATACAGGTTCATATCGATGGAACTGAGCCAGCTGAGGTCACTAGGTCCATTGGGTGGCTTGTCAACATTGATGGTCGAATATAAAAGTATAAATATAATGCCGATTTAGGGACGATGTCAAAACGTTAACACTTGCGGTGGCTTCTCAGAGTATTGGATTTAATAACGAATGATAATTTCAGTTGCCAGATAATTACCCAACCGAACGGTTCTGCGATGCATTGACGTTATATTTCGGAAAATGGCGAAAACGGGGAACACATTCAGTTGGAGAAGGAAAAGTGTTACTGGTTCATCCAAATGGACATGACGCGGCGCCACATTTGACATTTTCGCCGAATTTTTATAGTGAGAAATACTGCCTTTCCTTTGCCCTCGTTTTCCTGCTTTATTGACGAAATGTCCGGCTTTTTATAACGTTCATATTTTTTTAAATTTTAACGGTAATAATTAATTAATGTATAATTAATAATAATAATTGACGTATCTGTTGCACACGAGGCTGTTTGAGGCATATGTTACATCTTTTGTCTCAAGTGATTTAGCACTCTCTCGCATATGATTTAGCACTCTCTCGCATATGATTTAGCACTCTCTCGCATATGCGTTTACCGTGAACGAGAACAGCAAATAGAAATGACACATTTGCACAAAGAGTTAGCTTATCGTAGTGGATACTAGATCTTGAGTAGAGACAAGCGAAAAAATCGAATTGAAGAGGGAGCTGTCAAATCTGTTGCAATAATAACAAAGTATGGTAAATAAGCAGCAATACAAGGAAATGTTGTGTATGTGGCGCCACCAGACGGACAATTCGTAACAATTGAGGATTGTTGTACGTAACATTCGGCATCCTGTTGATGCATGGACCATAGGTTCATGGTCGCCCTAATATTATCACTTGTAATAAGCTTTGCGATGTGATAAACGTTTTGCAATTATATCACATTAATAGATTCACTTATTTTGTTTTCGAAAAAGTTGCAGTGCATAATTGTTTTTTAATAACAAGATTTAACAAGATTAATTGCCATCCAACGCAAAATACCCATAATGGTGGACAAGGAAGCCATTGGCTTATCGAAAGTCCAACAGTTTGTCATCTATGTGTAACCTGCCTTCCTGAAATATTTGTCAAAGTTGGTTTTAAATATATTCATCCTGCTAGCATTTACACAATATGTAGATACTATGTTCCATTAATGTACTGTATTGTCCTCTGTGAGAACGAGTAGTTTCTGACATCCAATCTACACTAAACCTTCACAAATGACACCTCGTGTCCTCTAGTTCTACTATCTTTCTTAAATGGGAAAACATTTCTATAAATATTTTTTATATCCATTCAATATCTCGAAAACGTCAATTTGATCTCATATTAACCTCCTTGTCTGTGTGGACGCTGAATACTCTTTCAATACTACCAGTACTTGTCTGTCGAGGAACTCGTGTGTACTGAATACTCTTTCAATACTACCAGTACTTGTCTGTCGAGGAACTCGTGTGTACTGACTGTGGGCGGAACATGACTTCGACGACACCACAAGCACCTTGGATTGATTACCCCTTCGAGGAGTGGTCGCTCAATAAAACCGCAGGGTGTGCTTGGGTGCATGTAGGCGGGTAGACATTGCACATGCACTCTAGTCACGCTAGTCGTCGAGAGGGTGATAGAACAGGGTTGTATTGGACAAAGCCCCTGTCAATGTGCCAGGCGAAGGTAACGACACACCTGCAGCGCAAACAACACAGGCGTCGTTCTGTATCACATGAAATGTAATACTCTTGTGATGCGTCAAAGGGGGCTCAAATGATTTAAATACCCTGCTTCATTTACCCCGTCGTGACCCACGAGTCAGAAAGGGTTGAGTAAATACGGTGGTGTGGCCGGTTGAAATGTTCATGTGTTATTCATGTTTGCTCGTGGCCTAGAACAACAAAGTTTAAAAGTCACGTAAACATGACATGCGGGCAAAGTTTATGAGGCAGCGCCATAAAATCCTATTAATTAACGTGTATAAACTACTTTATTCGCCCGCACATCACATGATTGGGCTTTTGGAGCACAGCTAAATAATATTAGCTAAGTGTTTTGAACTGATCAAGTTATTTGACAAACGCGCAACGTTAAGAGCATCCGTAAGAATCCCGTGTGGACCCCTTTGTCATCGGCCTGACATATAATTACGCTTTACTAAGGTTGTCGACACGTGGTTAGTAATATGTGTGCGCACGTGCGTGCGTGCGTGCGTGCGTGCGTGTGTGTGTGTGTGTGTGTGCATCTGGTACCCTATGCACACATATACTACTGTGGTTCCTAATATATGTGCCCAGACACCAGTTTTGATTACGTCAATCATACATGTTTTAAATGACGTCCAGTTCAATTGTACATGTTTTTATTTACTGGTAGCTTTACCTGACATGGAATACAATACAACTGTAATCCGTAAGTGTAACTGAAATGTGTTGATGTACAGTAATCGCGATCGTGAATTATTATTCGCGCCCAACTCTGCATACACCACTTATGAAACTACAAATCAAAAACCATTTGCAGCACACATCTATCATAATTCTTTAAACTAACTCGATGTCCATTGCGCCACATGTACACCGCAAGGAAACGTTAAAGTGTATGCGATCCATGCAACGTAACAAAACAAGGGAACGTTAAAGTGTATGCGATCCATGCAACGTAACAAAACAAGGGAACGTTAAAGTGTATGCGATCCATGCAACGTAACAAAACAAGGGAACGTTAAAGTGTATGCGATCCATGCAACGTAACAAAACAAGGGAACGTTAAAGTGTATGCGATCCATGCAACGTAACAAAACAAGGAAACGTTAAAGTGTATGCGATCCATGCAACGTAACAAAACAAGGGAACGTTAAAGTGTATGCGATCCATGCAACGTAACAAAACAAGGAAACGTTAAAGTGTATGCGATCCATGCAACGTAACCAAACAAGGGAACGTTAAAGTATATGCGATCCATGCAACATAATAAAACAAGGGAAGATTAAAGTATATGTAATCCGTGCAACGTAACAGAACCAACTCGAGCCGACCGACTAGCGAGGCCACGTTGTTACTACAATTGTGTCGTTCGATTTACATGTGGGTTAAATTCCACCGACTGTCGGTCGCAGTGAAGCAGTGTCCAATCAGCGGTCGCCGGGACCGAGAGCAGATGCCTCCGTCGTGACTTTTCATCAAAGCTCAAGTCGTAATTCGTGCGAGTCAATTGGTCCCACTTGTAATGCCTAGACATGTAGCTGCGCGTTGTCGTCCGACACGGTGCCACTCGACCAACTGGGCCACAAATCGCTCGTGTAAACCGGCCGTTGTTTTATGCAACACAACGGTGTAACTGATGCTACAACAGTGCGCATATACTAGCACGTGGGGACGCGCGCTCTTCCGTCTGTTGAGAATCCCCCCCGAACCGCTTCCTAGCGGTGACCGCTGCGTTAAACCTCTCCAACAATCCGCCAGTCGTCGCCGATTTCCCCTTCACCGCCAGTCTCACAATGGAATCGCGATTCGTCATCCCGCCTGTCGATGTCGGACTTTGCGAGAAATATTTTCTGGTTTCCAGCGGGTTGGGTAGATTCTGGCGGGAGATGTCCGTGTTGGAAGTTCTAGCCGACACCGTTTCCGTTTCTGAAGACGCCACCGCAAAAACGAACGTTTTTCGTCGTATATCGCGCACCTTCCGTAGTCGCGTCAACAAAATTTCGTTTTCCAGCGACTTGCGCCTTACTTCGGCCTGCGTGACCGGGATGAAGTCTGGGATGGTGTTCCCAACCGGAAGAGCGAGGGATATCCGACGATTGGCCATCCGACTGTACATATCGACAGAGGGCGTAGTTAAGGTTTCGTGATCCAAAATCGCTAAATCAGCCGTTTTCTGCTCCAGGTAGAAGGTGCTCATGTCACCCTTGCCCTAAAACACCAAGTAGGAAATAGAACGCATAGGGGCTTTGTAAATAGGAGCTTTGTAAATATACAACATTCTATAATCCAACAAAAATGGATGTGTATGGGTGCGTGATTGGGTCAACTTATCCACTTGGATTATCACAAAAAACAAATGTAAAGGTATATTTGTATTATATTTCCAGGTTGAATTTTTTTAATAATTGGCTTTCCATCCACTACATTGGCAATGTGTGACAGTGCCGCCAATTGTTTTGTTTTGGAATGGGGATGTGGGTGAAATTATATTTGGATCATTGATGGTTTAAAATGAATAAAGCTTTTTACATTATCCTTCCATACTTGTTTACACCGCATAATATTTCTATGTCCACGTTGATCATAATTTGCTACCAGTGGAAACAACTTTCGAACTCGAACGAATCAGATTTGTTAATAGTATAGTTATTTTTTTCGTTCGACCTGCTTAAAAATACGAAACATGATCTAATTCTTTAACAGGTAAAAATACGCGATATCCACGTCAGATGTCGCCCAAACAACCACATGTCTTCGATTCACACTAGGTGTCGAAATCTTTTGACTGAAACGTAACTCTTATTAATGCGAAACAACAAAAGTAATTGTATTGAGGCTACGCACCTAAAAGAGACAATAACAACTAATCGTGTGCAACTAAGATCAAGAATATCCTGCCAGTGGTTTACTCCAGAATGTGTTCTAACAGTGGGAGATTCTAGTCACTTCTCCGATGGATGGTTGTTAACCGACCGATGCGCAGTTCTGTGAAATCGGGGTGACCTAGACTACAAGTGTCGTATTAAGGGAGGCCGGCATACACATAACCAACGCAAATTCTCAAAGAAACGTGTTACATAAGTTGAGTTTGAACGCAAATAGCATGACCATATCATATTGGCAAGTATAGGAATAGGTGTATACAAATATATTTGCATACGCCATATATTTAGCGAGCGAATATTGCTAGAATACTACACTCGTGACGTAGGGTTGTCTAACAGTACGGCGCGGCATGTGATATACTACACTCGTGACGTAGGGTTGTCTAACAGTACGGCGCGGCATGTGATATACTACACTCGTGACGTAGGGTTGTCTAACAGTACGGCGCGGCATGTGATATTTAAGATGCTGTGTGTTCAACAAAGTTTTCCCAGTAAACCACTGGCGTGATATTCTTAATTGTAGTTACAAATGGTTATGTTTAGTAACTCTGATATGTGCATAGGTCGAAAACCATGATTTTTAATAAAGCGGTTTTAGCACATTATTCACAATCTGCAAGTGGTTTATATTATTAATATATTTTACGACAAATAATCTGTGCTGCGCCAACATTCTTAAAGGGGATATAGAACGAATTTAATTGGTTAATTGATACGGAGCTAGTAGCCATGGGGGTTTCGCATAATTAAAATATATTTTTTTCATTCGCAAAGTTCGTCTAAATTAACAATGTTAAATTTCGTGTTTTTAAATTTATTTCTGTAGTCTATTTACCACCGGAAAGCGTTTAAAACGGGAATTTGAGAGATAAACAAATCGTCTGATGAAAACGTTACATTTCACCTTTACACGTGGAGACGTATCGGTCTGTGTTTTATTGCCGTAAAGCGGGTCCCTCTCTCTCTCTCTCTCTCTCTCTCTCTCTCTCTCTCTCTCTTCTCTCTCTCTCTCTCCCTCTCCCTCTCCCTCTCCCTCTCCCTCTCCCTCTCCTCTCCCTCTCCCTCTCCCTCTCCCTCTCCCTCTCCCTCTCCCTCCCTATATATATATATATATATATATATATATATATATATATATATATATATATATATATTATATATATATATATATATATATGTCGGAAAACTAGCATATTTAAATTCATCGCCAAATCGTGTGTTTTCTAAAATATTAAGATATGATAGATAACGATAGTAACACTTTTGTATGATTATTATTTATAAAAAACTGAACTATAAATATTAATACATTAATTTAATGTCGCAATGATCCGTAAAACACTCATTCAGTTACTGGGCCACGCGTCTGAATCACCACGCCTACAGTTCCCACAATTCATGCGGACAGTGATAGATTGGCCCCCTGGTGAGAGCAACACGCCATAAAAAGACGCCGTCCGTTGCGCTCTCACCTTGATTGGCAGAATGCCGCGCGGTTTCACGGTTGTACTGCAATTTCGCCAGATGGCGCTCCGTATCCTCGCTAATGTGAATCTGCCCAACCTGAGGAACACATTTTACAGCAGCTATGACGTTGCAAATTACAACATGATCGTAACATCACATTTAACGTATTGTAGCATTTAATGACACCACCAGTTTACGTAACATGTACGTAACATAACATTTAGCGTAAGCATAATGTTTAACGTAACATAACATTTAACGTAACACAACAGTTAACTGGTCAGTGACGTACAAATATAATTATTGTGGACATGTCAATACGTCGATCACGTGGCAATCAATGTCTTCCCCCGTGTCTCGATAACTCAATAGCTAGTAACAAATGGCACTGAATTAAGACAAAACGAAAAGGCTGCGAATCTGATTCATCGCGCCGCTAACAATTGACGATAAACCCACCCAACAAGCGAACTGCATTTGCCCACTACATGCCACACTATCCCAAGTTACACCGAAATTACCACAAAAGTATCCTCAACCGAGCTGGCATCGATTCTTACCATATCGTTAATGTAACATCCACATGTCACTCGTTTCAATCAATAGAGGTAGTTTTATATTAACATTGTACATGTGTACTGTTTTTTTTAATTGCGCCAGGTAATTTTATATATCACTATTGTGTCGGTGTGGATGCGGGGGTGAATTGTTGTTTACGCTAAAGGACAGATGTGACACATGGCAATGTCGTACCTCACAGTTACTCTTCATCCTCGACGCCGTGTTGACAGTGTCACCAAAGAGACAATAGTGAGGTACCTTCAGTCCGACGACACCAGCGACCACTGGGCCCGAGTTGATCCCTGACACAGCCGGACAACGCACAGCTTTACCGACGATGTTTATTGAAACGAATCCCCGGAATAACACATTTGCAGTTAAGTTAATACGTTTTGTAATTGTATGTGTTTGAATCAGCTTACCACGAAGTGTGTAGTTTCTCGACATTTCTTTAGCGACACAACGCGACCACTAATTTTATTCAGACATCAGCTACTACGATGCGTCGTACTGTGGTTAGTACGGACGGACGCAAGCGCTACCCACCGATTCTGATCTGAATTGGTTGCCCTGACGCCGGGTTCCCAACGACGCGGACACCGTCCCTCATATCGAGCGCCATGTTGCAGATGCTCTGCGCGTGATGTTTGCAGATTACCGGCGCACCAGACACTACCATGTACTCGTCTCCAGTCGTCTCCACCTGGCGACAGCAACATGAAACATTACTGCAATGTCTACGAAATAAATCTTCATCAAATTGGTTTCTTAAAAACGTACAAGCAAATACTAGAGCATAGCTCATGTAAGAGTGCAATAACCATTACATGTTATCAGTACATCTGCTAAGGTCGATTACACTAACAATTAAATGCCCAATTGGTTTGCCGACAAGGTCTCGCGTGATATCGGAGTGCAAGAATCGGTCAAGTGAACACCATCGCGATATCGATTAGCGAGGCCAATTTGTGGCTTCTATTGCGTCGGTGGAATTTGGGCTGGTTCCAATTTGAGCGACAGTCGGCGTCGATTTTGAAGCTGTGACCAATCAGCGACTGACAGCAGGCGTACCACCAAAGCTGTGACCAATCAGCGACTGACAGCAGGCGTACCACCAAAGTTGTGACCAATCAGCGACTGACAGCAGGCGTACCACCAAAGCTAAAATAGGGAGTGGCGCGAGTAAAGATCTTGGTCGCAGTGTCGCTCGTGTAAACGCACACATTATCTAGCTGCGAATTATCATGCGACAGGGTGTCGCCGACAAACTAGGGCACAAATCTGTCGTGTAAGCCACCCTTTTGACCATCCTTGCCGGGGACGCTGTCGTGTCGCTTACCTTGTACACGTGGTGTTTCTCCGTGAGGGCGTCAAACTGCGTGAAGATAACATTGAGCAGAGCCACTATGTTCATCGCCGCGAGCCGCTGGCAGATTTCATCGAAGTCGATCACATCACTGAACAGAACAGTCACCTGATCGAACGACTGCAACAAAAAGAACTTATTTTAATCCTTTATTAAAACAACGCGTGTTTGTCTTTCCGTTAGCTTTTTCCTGATTTGACACATGTGGCCTTAGTAAATGACTTGTTAACAGGACTCAGTTTATCCAACACGAGAGAGAGAGAGAGAGTGAGAGAGAAGGGAGAGAGAGAGAGAGAGAGAGAGAGAGAGAGAGAGGAGAGAGAGAGAGGAGAGAGAGAGAGAGGGAGAGAGAGAGAGAGAGAGAGAGAGAGAGAGAGAGAGAGAGAGAGGAGAGAGAGAGAGAGAGAGAGAGAGAGAGAGAGAGAGAGGAGAGAGAGAGAGAGAGAGAGAGAGAGAGAGAGAGAGAGAGAGAGAGAGATTGTGATTTGCATAGGGGAAGTTCGAAGCACAACTGTTGGTGTGGCATATTTACACAGAAATGCGACTTGAATCAAATTAAATGGTTGGCAAATGCAAGTGCATTTCGCAATTCGCGTTTGGTGTAACATTGTCGACAATTTTTGTTGTGTTGTTCTATGTTGGAAAATGCACATTATTATTATTATGTATATGCGAATTAATGTTTACGTCATTATGAATTAATAGTTTTGAACTTATCACTTATTGGTGGCGGCCCCTAGGGAATGAAACTAAACCTGTTTTGACCGTCAGGAGCGCTCCTATGTCTTGTTGGACAGCACGTGACTTACTTCGCATATTTCATCGAGTGGGGATGCTCGATGTTGCAGTTTAGCGACGATCTCGCGAGGCATCATCTGATTGAGTAGGAAGTCGGTGCCCTTTCGCTCCGTGTGCAGCAACTTCACCAGCCTCTGGAGCTTTTTGCTCCGAGACCTCTCCTGCGAGGCACAACACGATGGGTAGACAGGGAATGTATGGCATACGACACTTTGTAATGGTTGCCGACCGACTGTTTTACGCGATATTATAATACTGAATTTATTAGTAACATCAAATCTTCAATTTCGAAGGTGGAACATGTATATATCGCAAGATTCAGTAACAGTGAGTAAATCATTCGTGACGAGCAAAAACAAAAGAGGGCCCAAGATTGACCCCTGGGGCACCCCTGTATTGACAGACAAGGGATCGGAGAGATGGCCATCCATCGAAACTGACTGTGACCTACCAGTGAGGTAGCTCCAAAACCACCGATGCTCTATGCCAGTAACCCCAGATCCTTTAAGTTTAGCCAGCAGAATATCAGTGGCCACGGTGTCGAAGGCCTTCCGGAAATCAATGAAAAATACTCCCGTTACAAATCCCTTATCAATATGTTTTAACCATCGACTTGTAACATTGAGCAGTGAGGTCAGGGTAGAGTGCAACCTTCTGTACCCTGATTGGGCAATCGTGAGAAGTTTGTGCTCTTCCAAATAATCTGTAAAGGAACTATGAACAAAACGTTCAAATAGTTTAGACAAGACGGGTAGAATTGAGATTGGCATGTAGTCGTTATTTTCCATCGATGGACTTCATTTGTACAGTGGCAAAACCTTTGCATGCTTCCATTCTGTGATAAACCTGTCAGATTTCAGAGAGAGATTTAGAATGAATGCTAATGGTTGTGATATGAGCTGCTGCTCATAGGAGTCTGCCAGGCAGTCTGTCCAGACCAACATGTTTATTTTCATGTTCTTTAACTGTTTCCCAATAAAATCAAGTGTGACAGTAGGAAAAGTAAAATCAGGTATATTGGGTGGTTTAGGTGGAATGAATGAAGCTACTGGTGGAAGCTGCTTGCCAATTCTTCACCAATGGGTGTAAAATACTTGCTGAAGGCATTGGCCTTACACTTGGGATCAGTAATTATTTGACTTTCAACAAGTATACCTTTAGGGTTGCATTTAGATTTTCCTGGCAGCAGCTTTTTTTAAGTATTTCCACATAATTTTTCCCCCTTATTTTCCAGAATCAGATTAGTGTAATAGTCAGGTTTTGCAGTTTTGAGACAATTTGAAACAACATTCCTAAAGTGTCTAAACATCTGGCAGAAAATGCCTAAACCCTTAGTGTGTGCCTTTTTTGCAAAATAATGTTTCATTTTAATATCTTCTTTCCTCAGTTAAACAAGGAAGAAAGGATTTCCTAACTCATCTGGTGACTATCGGGCAGTGTTTGTCACATACTTGTGTAAAGAGATCCTTAAGGTAAGTCTCATCCACATTCTCAAACTGCCCAATAGAAATCTAGTCACAAAGGTCTAAGTCATTACAAAAGTCATCAATGTTAAAGTTTTTGAAATATCTATGGTTATGTGAGTCTGAGTAGGTGTATGGGACTTATAAGAGGTCACACAATATGGTGGTCTGCAATACCACCAGATATGACATCATGCTCCACCATCTTATCTGGTTCAGTAGTCATAATCACATCAATCAAGGTACGACTTGTGGGTGTTATTCTAGTGGGTTTGTTAACAAGCTGAGTTAACTGATGTGACTCACAAGTATGTACAAAGTGCTTAGTGTTATTTTCTAATGGTTGTTTTGACAAATCACCGTTGAGATCACCATTGATGATAAACTCCACTTTAGTGTTACTAAAATTATTTTCAAGTATTTTATCAAGCCAGTTTATCTTCTGATTAGGTGGTCTATATGTGTTAGCAACACTACTTTTATGTTTGTTTGGGAATGTGACTACTCCACAGATACCTTCAAGATCTGTGGTATCAGTTCTGGTTTTTTTTCATCAAAGTTTACATTGTCACTAATAGAGACAGCACACCCTCCTCCTGGCGTTTTACCCACTTTCTTCCTATCAGCTCCGGAATAATTCATATAAGTCAACGTCAAAGTTACTAGTGGGCATATCATTAGTCAGTTTTATTTCATTGATACCAATGATGTCATTTCATCTATCCGACCTTCAACATTAATACCGTTCACATTAATATGAACAAAAGATAGACCAGAGACAGTGGGAGGGTCTAATATTGTTTGTGTATCTGCAGCTATGCCAATAATTTAGTACCTATCACTGCCATTAAACACATCACATGCTATGTTATTGATGTCATTTTAACTAGTATTAAACAATCATTAAATAATTTGTATTTCGATGATGCAACCGCATTGCCTTCGTGTAAATGTAAACGGATTATCTTCGTGTATCAGTGCATGGGTTACCCCCATTCAGCAGTGCATGGATTGTCCCCGTTTAGCAGTACATGGATTGTCCCCGTTTAGCAGTGAATGAGTTACCCCCGTTTAACAATGAATGGATTGCCCCCGTTTAGCAATGAATGGATTGCTCCCCTTTAGCATTGCATGGATTGCCCCCGTTTAGCAATGAATGTATTGCCCCCATATAGCAGTGAATGGATTGCCCATGTTTAGCAATGAATGGATTGCCCCCATTTAGCAGTGAATGGAATGCCCATGTTTAGCATTGAATGGATTGCCCATGTTTAGCAATTAATGCATTGCCCCCCGTTTAGCTGTGAATGGATTGCCCCCCGTTTAGCAGTACATTGATTGTTGCAAAGCAGTAGTGGGCCTTTTACAATTTACCTACACGAAATGTTTAAACGTCGGTCGCATGCAAAACATGTCCACCGTTGTCAGGCAGCGCCACGCCGTGAACTGTACAGTCCGACATGTCCACCGTTGCCAGGCAGCGCCACGCGGTGAACTGTACAGTCCGACATGTCCACCGTTGTCAGGCAGCGCCACGCGGTGAACTGTACAGTCCGACATGTCCACCGTTGTCAGGCAGCGCCACGCGGTGAGCTGTACAGTCCGACATGTCCACCGTTGTCAGGCAGCGCCACGCCGTGAACTGTACAGTCCGACATGTCCACCGTTGTCAGGCAGCGCCACGCGGTGAACTGTACAGTCCGACATGTCCACCGTTGTCAGGCAGCGCCACGCGGTGAACTGTACAGTCCGACATGTCCACCGTTGTCAGGCAGCGCCACGCGGTGAACTGTACAGTCCGACATGTCCACCGTTGTCAGGCAGCGCCACGCGGTGAACTGTACAGTCCGACATGTCCACCGTTGTCAGGCAGCGCCACGCGGTGAACTGTACAGTCCGACATGTCCACCGTTGTCAGGCAGCGCCACGCGGTGAACTGTACAGTCCGACATGTCCACCGTTGTCAGGCAGCGCCACGCCGTGAACTGTACAGTCCGACATGTCCACCGTTGTCAGGCATCGCCACGCGGTGAACTGTACAGTCCGACATGTCCACCGTTGTCAGGCAGCGCCACGCGGTGAACTGTACAGTCCGACATGTCCACGGTTGTCAGGCAGCGCCACGCCGTGAACTGTACAGTCCGACATGTCCACCGTTGTCAGGCAGCGCCACGCGGTGAACTGTACAGTCCGACATGTCCACCGTTGTCAGGCAGCGCCACGCGGTGAACTGTACAGTCCGACATGTCCACCGTTGTCAGGCAGCGCCACGCGGTGAACTGTACAGTCCGACATGTCCACCGTTGTCAGGCAGCGCCACGCGGTGAGCTGTACAGTCCGACATGTCCACCGTTGTCAGGCAGCGCCACGCCGTGAACTGTACAGTCCGACATGTCCACCGTTGTCAGGCAGCGCCACGCGGTGAACTGTACAGTCCGACATGTCCACCGTTGTCAGGCAGCGCCACGCGGTGAACTGTACAGTCCGACATGTCCACCGTTGTCAGGCAGCGCCACGCGGTGAACTGTACAGTCCGACATGTCCACCGTTGTCAGGCAGCGCCACGCGGTGAACTGTACAGTCCGACATGTCCACCGTTGTCAGGCAGCGCCACGCGGTGAACTGTACAGTCCGACATGTCCACCGTTGTCAGGCAGCGCCACGCGGTGAACTGTACAGTCCGACATGTCCACCGTTGTCAGGCAGCGCCACGCCGTGAACTGTACAGTCCGACATGTCCACCGTTGTCAGGCATCGCCACGCGGTGAACTGTACAGTCCGACATGTCCACCGTTGTCAGGCAGCGCCACGCGGTGAACTGTACAGTCCGACATGTCCACGGTTGTCAGGCAGCGCCACGCCGTGAACTGTACAGTCCGACATGTCCACCGTTGTCAGGCAGCGCCACGTGGTGAACTGTACAGTCCGACATGTCCACCGTTGTCAGGCAGCGCCACGCGGTGAACTGTACAGTCCGACATGTCCACCGTTGTCAGGCAGCGCCACGCGGTGAACTGTACAGTCCGACATGTCCACCGTTGTCAGGCAGCGCCACGCCGTGAACTGTACAGTCCGACATGTCGACACGACACGAAGCTTTAACATACTCATTATAGTTAAATATTTGTAAACATATTTTGATTGGTATTAGTCAATGTGGAAACTTATCACCATTTTAAAGTACTAATTTATGCGTCTCGCGAGGGTGTTTATATGACCGATTATTGCACTGCGACATCACACGACACTGTGTCACACGACCAGATGGATATTTAACCGGACTTTGTGTATATATAAGTGTGTGTGTGCGTGCGTGCGTGTGTGTATGTGTGTGAGCTACCTTATTGAGAAGATGTTCCAGTGTGTGGATGTGGAACTCGTCCATGCTTCCGCCCAGCAACATCTCCGGACCGACTCCGTACAAATTTAACTCGCTCAGGCAGATGCCCAATTGGTATACTTGGTTGATGTTGTGGAATCTGCCAGCACGAATGGACGTGAATGGGAGCGGGCTGGTGTGTGCGTGTACTGGTTTAAACGGCGACTGTTATGGTGACTGCGGTGTGTGTGTGTGTGTGCGTGCGTGCGTGCGTGAGTGCGTGCGTGCGTGCGTGTGTATGTGTGTGTGTATGTATGATTGCGTGCGCGTGCATGCGTGCGTGCGTACGAATTACTCTACTGCAAGTAACACGCGTTACGTTTTCCAATTGAAGCATCGTATTTCATATAAATGTGGCGTCATTATGGATAATTTAGACGATAATATTATGTACACATATCAAATATAGCGCCGATCATTTCTCACAACCTCTTAACTGTTGTAATATATTGTGTTTGGTCTGCCTTACAACGAATAACGGAAGTGACGTACGCAGGTTGAGCTATAAAGACGAACGCATTCTGACCTCGCAGATGCACCATCTCACCGCGGAGAGTCAGACGCAAGTCAAACTCGTTATATCCTGAAAACCACCCTCAACGCTGATCATATTAGCGTTCGCAATGAATAAATAGGTGTATATATGTAAATATGTGTATATTATGTATATTTGAATATATGTATATATGCATTTATATAAACATATTTCGGCGGACAAAATGTTAGAATAGATATAGGTGTATACATCAATCCACATTACAAACGATCTTTCTACCTCGATGCAATAGCCATAAAGATCATATCAACGGTCGGGTACATTTACTTGTTGTCATTCGTTCTGGATAGAACTGTATCCCTTTATTCCAAGGGCGTATCCAGAGGGGTTTACTGGTTGCTCGGAAACCCCCCAAATCCCGCACTGCCCTATGATCCATACGGTGATGTACATGGAAGGATGACACGCAACATCCAGCATTTTCCATGTTGATTTTCTCGAAACTATTTGTAGGACTTGACGAAAACGCTACTACTGTGGTCGGTGACAAGGAATATGCGCACAATGTAGCCCGACTTTTAGCATCGGGTTTTGTTTGGGAAAACATTACCGATCTGTAGCCATATCTGCTATGCAGTGATAAATTTTGATGCGCCACCAAAATGCACAAATAAGAACAAAAATAAGAAGTTATCACGAGTTGTGCATGTGAGCATGTGTAGCCTGTAGGCCTACATACGATCGGCATACGACAATGCGATAATGTAGCGCTGCATGAGACAACCCGACGTTCAACATACGACAATATGACAATGTAGCGCTGCATGAGACAACCCGACGTTCAACATGTGACAATGTAGCGCTGCATGAGACAACCCGACGTTCAACATACGACAATGTGACAATGTAGCGCTGCATGAGACAACCCGACGTTCAACATACGACAATGTGACAATGTAGCGCTGCATGAGACAACCCGACGTTCAACATACGACAATGTGACAATGTAGCGCTGCATGAGACAACCCGACGTTCAACATACGACAATGTGATAATGTAGCGCTGCATGAGACAACCCGACGTTCAACTTACGACAATGTGATAATGCATGAGACAACCCGACGTATGTCGGAAAAATCACAAATTGAGATTTCAACATTTCATGAAAGTTTAATGTTAATTTCTGAATAATATGCACAAAAAAAAATTTATTACCTGAAATGGTGTACATCAGGCGGCTATATCAAAACAGTATTCCTCAATTTTAAACTTGTTATGGGGGGGGGCAGGTGGATGAGCACAGCGAAGAAAGTTTACAGCAAAGAGTGCCATCTTTCGAGACCTTTTTAAACATAATGATGTTCACAAAAGAGTAAAAATAAAAAATCTTAAAGGCAAAATTAGGACATAAAGGTTTGTAGGAGTATTAATTAAACTACAATAAAGCTGTTTTTAGTGAACTCATAAATTTGATATTTTTATTGATCTGTTAAAAACGCATTTACAAAAAAATCCATCTTCGACTTTTTTCATGCAGTAGGCCTACTAGGCTACACACATACGTATACACACTTTTTAAACACGCGCTCGCACACACACACAAACAAACATACACAGACACACACACACTCGCATGCATTTGACTCATTTTGAACAACTAGCGACACATCTTTTTTCTCACCTGGGCTCAATAGTTTTGTCTTGACACATTGTAAAGGACTTGTGCTAAATTTTTATATCTCATTTTACCTCGAAATTAATTACTCATAATTATATATTTAATTTGTTAAAATGTGAGGGCTGGTGTGTGCGTGTACTGGTTTCCACCTTAATTTGACTGGTGTGTCTTTGTATAACAAAATCGATATTTGGACTATTCTAACAAAATCCGTCATTGTAGGAGAGTGCTCAAGGCATGAATCATAATCTACTATCCGCAAAGAGAAGCCACAACGAGTATGAACTGATTCATGCTCAAAAGTGACTTCGGCGATTTATTCCACAACCCAGTATCCTATCACGTAGATGACATTTCAACATGTATGATTCCTGATGACATGCCTATCAAATGGAAAAGGCAGTAGCAGTAAAAACGTTGGGTGATGGAAACCGCTTGTGTAACGCCATTTCGTACAGTAGGTGTCACTAGGTGACAACAGTCTGACTTCCCCACTGAGGAGTCTTGCTGGCCTGGAGCTGTGGCTGTAAGCGGAGGACTACGTGGATCACCCACATGTTGGATGTCTGCATGGATCTGATATGGATGACAAAATCATTGCATTTATTGCTGCACTACCCACTGACATCGCAGCGGTGTTCACTCTCCACTGACGTCGCAGCTGTGTTCACTCTCCTCTGACGTCGCAGCTGTGTTCACTCTCCACTGACGTCGCAGCTGTGATGGTATTGACAATATGGATGATATTGACAATAGACCCGGGGCTGCGTTTGAACCTAACCATTTCGTGCTGCTGGCTGCTGTGTCAACACCAAAAGAAAAACGAAGCCACCAACAAGTAGGATCAAGCAGCAAATGTATGAAGACCATAACATCTTTCTTCAAAAGCACTTTTTGGCTATCTAAAGAGCATGATGTAGACATCCAGAGCCCGGATGTTCCAAACGGAAGGTTCGCGGAAGAAGAAACAAGCAAGACGAGCAGAGAGCGTACAAAGGCTGATGCGAGCAACAGAGAGACACTCTCTGAGGATGGAAAATATGAAACATCTGACAGGGAAAAGGGATTAAAACAGAGGATATGCAAGAAAGTAAGGGTGCAGGGTTTCAGCAACATGTGACAGAATACATAGACGATGGCAATAACGAGCCATTACCTATTTCTGAAGACATGTACTTTGGTCAGTGTTACAGTTAGACATGCTTTATCTGAGGCCGAGAAATATAGACTTCTTGGCAATAACTCATTCTGTCCTGGACACAACGACACGTTCCCTCCGAGAGACGAATACGGCAAACTGCGTCGCTCCCAGTCAAACTTGCTTCAGCGGTACACGTGGCTAGTTTACAGTGCTCGGGAGAATGGTGATTGCTGTCTGCCGTATTAACTTTTCGGTCAAGGCCAAAACGGAGTTAACCTTCGTATTCTAGTCAGCCGCCCTATGACCAACTTCACCGAGGCCATCTCCACAACCCTTCCCAAACATGAAAAAAGGTGAAGGTCAACAACGTCATGGGTGTTATGCAGGGGAAACGACACGCAATCGATATAAATATAGATAAGGGTTTTGCTGGAAGAGTCGCTTCCAATCGTCTCAAGCTCGAGTCAATAATTGAAACTGTGGTGCTATGTGGCAGTCAAAGCATCCCTCTTTGAGGTCACTGTGATGGCATACATGACAGGAAGAGAGACACTGCTTCTAATCATGGTAAGTTCTGGGTCATCATTGACTATGCGGTCAAACGGGAGACACTGTCATAGGAGAACATCAATGCAGCTTACACCAGTAGCAACGTACATAACCAACTGTTCAATATCATTGGCGACTACACCAGAGACGTCATCCTGAGGAGAGTGAAGCATGCCAGGTGGTATACAGTTATAGTAGATGAGGTGACTGACACTTCCAAGAAGGAACAACTAAGCCTTGTTCTGCGATACGTAGATCCCGATACAATGTTACTACAGGAAGACCTCGAAGATTTCATTGAGTGTAACACTGGCACACAGGACAAACTCTCGCAGTTAAGTTTCTAGCGTCCCTCAACAGGTATAGCGTTGATCCGAATCTGATGCATGGCCAGTGCTATGATGGTGCGTCCAACATGGCAGGGACAAGAAAGGGAACTGCAGCCATTATCACATGTCAGTTCAAGCAGGCCCTACACCTACACCATGCATCGAATTGCCTTGATGTGTAGTTATGTTTATGTGTACATGCCAAATCATGGTAGTAGGTTATTATATTACTATTGTTTTTGTTTAAACAATTTTTTTTCTAATTCAACTTTATTATATACGCCGATGACACGACACTTTCAAGTATCCTAGATTCTTTCGCACAATATAGGAAAAATTAAAATGTAGAATTCTTAATCGATGTAGAACTGGACAAAATTAATAAGTAGCTTAAATTAAACAAATTATTTCAATTTCCTAGGGATAAGTTTCAATGAACAATTAAACTGGCAAAGCCATATAAAAAAAATTCAAATAGGTGCTCAAACTCATTGTTACTCGATTGTTACCTCTTAATATAAAGATTATGTTGTTTGATATTGTCACATCTAAACTACGGTTTAACGGCCTGGGCTATAGATGTGATAGAATAAAAAACTTCAAAAGAAAGCCGTCCAAATTATATGTTTAAGCACATATAATGCTCATACCGATCCACTGTTCAAAAGTCTTAATTTACTAAAAGTAGAGCATATTCTAAAATTGCAGGAACTAAAATTATATCATAAATTTTCAAATAATAAACTACCTGTCTACCTGCAAAACTTACCACTTGATCAAAACAGTAGTGTTCACAACTTTAATAGACGTGGTCAATATAATATACATACGATCAGGGTACACCACGAGTTTGCTAAACGAAGTCTCAGGTACAGTTTGCCACATACCATAAATAATGCACCTTATTTACTAAAAGACAAGATCATCACTCACATTTTACATGGTACAAAAATATATGAATAATGTGTCGGATTGCTAAAATTTTAAATTAGTTGTTTAAAGTTGGTCAGTTGATGTCTAGGTTTGTTATTATCATGATCGTAAGAACAAGACCTTGTTATTATCATGATCGTAAGAACAAGACCTTGTTATTATCATGATCGTAAGAACAAGACCTTGCTGACAATACTGACACATTTTATTAGAATGCTTTATATACACACACACACACACACACACACACACACACACACACACACACACACACACACACACACACACACACACACACACACACACACACACACACACACACACACACACACACACACACATTAATATTATTATTATAAGACAGACCTAACCTTCGTTTTCGTCCATTCCTACGCTAGATCCTCGGCTACGAGTTTTATCTAACAACAGTGAAACAAATTGTTAACTCTCTCTCTCTCTCTCTCTCTCTCTCTCCCTCCCTCCCTCCCTCCCTCCCTCCCTCCCTCCCTCTCTCTCTCTCTCTCTTTCTCCCCCCCCTCTCTCTCTCTCTCTCCCTCCCTCCCTCTCTCTCTCTCGCTCTCTCTCTCTCTCTCTCTCTCTCTCTCTCTCTCTCTCTCTCTCTCTCCCTCCCTCCCTCCCTCCCTCCCTCTCTCTCTGTCTCTCTCCCTCCCTCCCTCTCTCTCTCTCCCTCCCTCTTTCCCTCCCTCCTCCCTCCCTCCATCCTCACGTGACAACCGTTTATTTTCACGTGTTAATTGTGGTCGACGTCTACGTGTCAATGTATGCCACTCCTTTACCAAACTT
Source organism: Lamellibrachia columna (assembly GCA_963662155.1). Taxonomy (NCBI): domain Eukaryota; kingdom Metazoa; phylum Annelida; class Polychaeta; order Sabellida; family Siboglinidae; genus Lamellibrachia; species Lamellibrachia columna. The sequence continues at coordinate 16,636,512 of OY759271.1, read as the reverse complement.
TCACATCTCCATAATGTAAGCCCCCCCCTCTCTTTCTTGTTCTCTGTCTAAGACTATGATGTTCTCCCCCCTCTCTCGTCACTATATGATCGACCTACCTTCCAGATCGCCGTGGTGTACCAGCATGAAGGATATCCGCCCACGAGGCAAACAACCTACCAACAAATATATCAAGCTGTCAACCACCGGTGTACAGATATATTAAACAAAGCTATAACAAAGCAAAGGAGCATGCCCCTCGAAGGATGTTTATTGAACAGTGGCCATTGCCGTTCATATTCGTCAGAGGCAGTGTCATGTTCATATTCGTCAGAGGCAGTGTCATGTTCATATTCGTCAGAGGCAGTGTCATGTTCATATTCGTCAGAGGCAGTGTCATGTTCATATTCAATAATACACAACTTGTACGATTGACAGCATGAACGTTTA
>OY759271.1:16618583-16631083 GCA_963662155.1 Lamellibrachia columna | reverse complement strand
TTTTTGTACCTGCGCACACAACAACAACAGCTTTGCGCGGTCAGTGAACACGTGACCCACTTGATCGTTGCGCTATGTAGCATTGTCCAGTTCGGAATGTTCGTTGGTGTGTTAAGGCGGTTGAGCTCCACGATATATCAGGGGCGGATCCAGGGTTTAGAAAAAGGGGGTCCAAGGTAATGTAGGAAGCGTTGAAGGCGCGAAACGAGGGGCGATGCGTCTCGGGGGGAGGGGGGGGGTAGGTATGGGAGGGGGTATCTCCCTTCCCACCCATTTAACGTTTCCCACCTATTTATTGACAAAACACGTGAAATGGTGTAATTTGGGACACCCATATTCTGGTTTTAAGCGAGAGCCTAATGTAATCAACCCAAAATTTAGACATGTGACATCATACGAATTTTCCGTATACAATACGGATTTTCGGGAGGAATACGGCCTTCGGCCGTGTCCCGTTTTAATACGGATATGCTGAAAATAAAAAAATCGTGATAATGTAGTCCTATGTATTTTCTTGTATTCGTCACATAAGTATAACTTCGAATGTAAAATTTACAGTAGATGAGGTGCATCTACTTTTGAGTCTAGAGTTTCGACAAAACGCAGCGGATTTTGTTTCATTTACACCTGTAGGTAGGCCTGTTCCAACGAAGAAAATGCGGTGTCTCTGAAAATGTCCACACGAAAAGACAATATTAAACATTTGTCATGTGCCATTTATTGCAATATTGACTAAAACAACTAAGTTTAATAAAAAACGAGTATGCTACAACACGTAATCGTGTTAACTCTGTATCGGCATTATTGCAAACTAGAGGCACGGTAGTGTAGTAATAGTAAAACTATATATTTATTCGTACGACAATGTGTACAATTAAATTAAATTGAAGTATATTTGCACACAAAGAGACTAACACGTATTTGACTAAAAAGTGTTACATGCATTCCCTATATATTTTTCAGCACATCCTTTACCAAGGAAACTGTGTTTAATAGTTTCTCATCCAGCCCATTCTGATAGTGGTTCTGAATTATATAATAAAAGTAGCTAGGTTTCATATTACAAAAAGTCATGGCATCAAGTTTGAACGGCCCCTGGATATAAAAAAAAAACGGCCCCTGGAGGTAAGACGGCCTCCCACCACGTACGCAAAATATAAAATTCTTAACGTCCCCAAATCAGGTGCAAAATGAAGCTAACTTCTGTCTGATGCACATCCCGAAAGCTCAGCGACACGAGACAGGCGTAAACAAATCAGTGTGTTTTTAAACTTTTATATACACTGTTATAATATGTACTGATCTAATATTTTGCTAGTAGTAACGGGCAGAAACTGACTATATGACGGTGTGAATCATTGACTTCATTTGTGACATGATCATATTATTAATCAGTTGACAGGTCAAACAATACAAAATGGACAATAGTTTGGTGTATTGTATACATCGTGTTAAGACACATGTTGTGTCTGTGGGGCAAGACGGCCCCCGTGCATGTGGGGGCAAGACGGTCCCTATGTCTTAGCTCACACGCACATGGTTACAATGTATTAAATGTATTACACATAACTAATTATGTTTATTACATTTAATATAATATGAACATTGCATGATTTACGTTCTGCTAGCCTGTAGGCTGTAATTATGATGGAATATTGCTAAACCAGTATTATATTATGCATGGATTGCAAGGTATATATTATATGTTAGCTCCCAAATGTAACAACCATAATAGCCTGATGTATTACTATTATACCATTTGAATATACACATATTAATTTCAGGCAATAGTTCGTACATGTAAGCGAAAACTACGGGGGGGGGTCATTGACCGTGGTGCCCCAGACAGAGGACCGTGGTGCCCCAGACAGAGGACCGTGGTGCCCCAGACAGAGAACCGTGGTGCCCCAGACAGAGGACCGTGGTGCCCCAGACAGAGGACCGTTGTGCCCCAGACAGAGGACCGTGGTGCCCCAGACAGAGGACCGTCTTGCCCCAGACAGAGGACCGTGGTGCCCCAGACAGAGGACCGTGGTGCCCCAGATAGAGGACCGTCTTGCCCCAGACAGAGGACCGTGGTGCCCCAGACAGAGGACCGTGGTGCCCCAGACAGAGGACCGTCTTGCCCCAGACAGAGGACCGTCTTGCCCCAGACAGAGGACCGTCTTGCCCCAGACAGAGGACCGTGGTGCCCCAGGGATGGGGCAAGACGGCTTTTTGGGTACTCTTACTATTTTTGAAATGCAACTTATCTAGGTTGCTTATTTACTGAAAATAGTTTTCCAGTGGGTAACACACATATCTGTTCATAATGTGAACACGTTAAATACATGCTAAAGTAGTTTAATGATGTGCAATTTGAACGTTGTCCTTGGGGGGCCGGGCTACCCCAGGTTATCCTAGTGATTGGCACATCCGCCTTTCATGCCAAAGTTCAGAATTCAAGACGCAAACCGGACCCGATACATTAATTTTTGGTGTATAAACCTGGCTCTCAACATTGTGGACTGTGCATCCCTCGTAACTCGGAGATCACGTTAATGTCAATCCCGTCTCAATTTGGGACGTTAAAGAACCACTGAGGTCGGCGTGGCGATAAAGTTCTGAAAAGTCTAACTAGGTCGAATGATACCTAAAAAAAAACCATAACATTGTAACCACAATATAATTATAAAGACTATAGTCAGTTAATAGAACGTTGCCGGGTGCTGGAAACAACTAGATACTAGAAACTCTGTTTATATCAGCTGTGTTTTAATAACTGTTGTTCATTAGCAGATATGTGAGATCAGTAGATCATTACACAACAAGCTCCACCACACGTTGCTTTTTCCATTGTGACAATATTAACACACCTGATTTGAGTCACATTGATTACTGATACAGTATGTAGCTTGAGATCATTTTCCGTATGTTCGTTTCTATGAAAGAATGAACATACTATGGGAATGTTTGACGCTCATAGAGGTGTTGGGCGCTGTTGCTGGATCTGCGCAGTCTGCAGATAGGTGCGCAATCTGCAGATATTCGAATATCCGAGGATTGGGCAGCGCAATCGAGCGCAATCTGCACATTGCGCAGGACTGCGCAGATCCAGCAACTGCGCCCAACACGTCTATGAGCGCCAAACATTCCCATAGTATGTTCATTCTTTCGCGGGGAGACATGGTCAAACACGAGGTGGGCGTGTGTGTGTGTGTGTGTGTGTGTGTGTGTGTGTGTGTGTGTGTGTGTGTGTGTGTGTGTGTGTGTGTGTGTGTGTGTGTGTGTGTGTGTGTGTGTGTGTGTGTGTGTGTGTGTGTGTGTGTGTGTGTACACGTGCGTGTGTGTGTGTACACGTGCGTGTGTGTGTGTACACGTGCGTGTGTGTGTGTACACGTGCGTGTGGTGTGCGTGTGCAGTGAATCTATGAAAGACGTCACCTTTGTTTCTTGGCAATGCCTTTGTCCCCCTTTGATATGCAATTGAAATGAATTGTTTTGATACTTTTTGGATCCAGAGGGGGGTTCCGGACGTCCTGGACCCCCATCTGGATCCGCCTATGTATATCCATGCAATGTTAGCGTCACTGACGATATGCCGATGCAGTCATGCAACCGACATACATGCATTGCTCACACGCACGCGCACACACTCTCTATCTTTTTAACTTCTTTCTCCAACATCACTTCACCAATTATAAGCGTTAACAGAGAAAACGAACTATCCTTTTTGTGCCACGGGCGTGACCAGCATTCTTGCACTCACCTCTCCATAGGTAAAAGGTACCACTGGGTGTACTAGAGAAAACACCTCATCCAGTTTCTTTTTCGTGAAATTCCCCATTATTTTCCTGAGACTCGCACCAATACTCCGGACGGTCAAGTCTTGTTCGAACGAGATGTGAAACGGGAACAAGTTGTGCACAACGTGGTTGTTGAGATGCAGGCGACTGTGGTGAAACAAATGTGGTTCATGTTGTACGTCCACATAATGACTTTAAAGGTACATATTCTCATAATTTGTATTGTAAAATTATATTGTATATTATATAATGTATTTATGCCTTATATTATGTATTGTGCAGAAGTGTGGGGTAACACATATGCTATAAATGTCCAATGTTTAGTTTTATTACAGAAAAGGGTAATAAGATTACTTTGTGGTGCCAAGAGACTTGATCACACAAATATACTATTTTACGATCTGCGTATTCTTAAAGTACCAGATTTAGTCAAATTAAAAACTGCTGTACTATAGTTTAAGGCATTTCACTATTTGTTACCAATTAATGTACAACAGTTGTTCAGAATATATGAATCAGTGTATTCAACCAGACATAAATGTAAGTTTATACAAAACTAAGCACGTACCAGTCTGAAGAGTATGTGTATTTCTGTGAAAGGGATACAATTTTGGAATTCCCTGGACAGTTCACTGATTACTTGTAGAAATATTCACCAGTTCAAAAAGCAGTACACAGATAAAATATTGAATAGCTGTGTTAGAGTCATGACCTATTCTCGCCGATTACGTAACATCAACAAGACAAATTAAATGACCGTTCAGCTGAATGCAAACACATTGTTTAGTGTTGTTCTAGAAATGTTCTGGTAGTTTAGTTGTTTATTTTTTATGTAACCTGATATGATTATGCATGAAATTGGTGTTGTTGCACTTTGAATTTTTTTTTGCACTTTCGTTGTAAATATCTATTGATGTCAAAAGCAATTAAAAGGGTAAACATTATAAGTATTGCACTTCTTTTTACCCTTTTTCAACAATTAGTTTTTTCATTAATATGTGCACTGTATAAGTGATGTAAATATGTTGATGTTGAAATAAATATCAATTCAATTCGTTTTTAACACCTTCACCGCGTAAATGTTTTTTATGAACCATAATTGTGTGATATAATTATACCGTTATTTGTTTAATGTTGTTAAATTTCGCCTGGAACATTATATTTGCAATGTACGTCAATATCGATATTCATGAATAGATAACAGTCAAATTATATTTGCATGCACCGTGGGAGCATACTCTAGTTATTGAGGCACATATTAAACTTGTCACAATTGTTTATTGTTTGTGTTATTAGTTGTTAGCTACTCATTGTTAGGTAAGTTAGTTTATTGTTTGTGTTATTAGTTGTTAGCTACTCATTGTTAGGTAAGTTAGTTTGTTCTGAAGGTATTAATAGCATTGGTAAATATTTCTATAGTTGTTCAAACAAATTGGAGAAGGACACATCAATCAAACAATTCATTGATATAACATTTCAACTAACCCCTCCGCCTGTCTACACAAGGTTAGCTGAAACAGGCTAGAGGTGCTAGTTAAAGTCGTCGTATCTCAGATACGCTTAAACAAAGTTCGCTAAGACAGATATATACCCACTAACGCCTGTGTTAGATAAGACTCAAGATGTGTTACGAACACAATTACAGATTTATTAAATCATAATGAGTAATTTGCACAACTGTGCTGTAAAAACTGGCCATTGCCTTCACCATGCCGTCCCCCACCGGAAACGGAAACAGAGCTCTCCTGCGTTAGAGACAGGGATAAAATGTAAACAAAGATCACGTTGACATTTAAACAAAGATAACAAGTTAACAAACTACTCTGTAATAAAAGAAAAATATAGTGTCTATTAGATTTTATGCAAGCAACAAAGTCTGCGATGAAGTTATATGTCCAGTAAATGTCATTAGAATATTTCTTAATCTCATTGATTGATAATTACAGTCTATTTAAACATGATACACTCGATAGTCAATCCATCGCATAAATCAGGTAGAGTTGTCCATATGCCACATTCCGTCACTGATGGCTTTCAGAAGGCCGAATGAGGATGCACCTTTCTTTGTTGAGCAATCTGCTAGTTGGCCCCTTGTTGCAAACCATTGTAGCTGTTTAATCTGTCGGCGTTGAATTAGCTCTTTAATGTTTCTAATCTCAAGACGTAGCCTTTTGTTTGCTACAAACTTAGTTGACTTGAGGGAGTGATCATTCATTGCACAACTGATGGGCAACAGTTCTGGTTTTGCCTTTCCAGTAGTCAATTCTGCAAACAAAGTTGCCAGAAACATACCACTGTCAACACCATCAGCAAGTGCTAGAGCTTCTCCTGCCAATGTGCTCCTCACCACACGTCGAATCCTCTTACACTGCCAAGACAATGGTGAAAATCTTCCATTTCCCACAAAATCATGATGAAATGTCCACCTTGTGTCCCACCTTCAGGTAAGTTACCCAGTGAGGCATCACTGAATATCACCAATTCTAATGCATTCTCATCTCCTAGGAATTGAAACTTCAGTGCAACTTTTTCAGATTTCAATTTGCGAATGACTTTGTTAGCATCAATAACGTTCTGCAAGGTAATATCTTTCACAGAAGCTGCTAAGTTTGATGCATCAAACATGACATCGGGTCGAGTCTGTCTAGCAATCCACATGATTTGAGCAACTTTGAACCGATATGCCTCAAGTTCACATTTGGTCAAGGTCGAGTGACGCTGCAACATCCTAGATTTCTCAAGATGAATCGGTTGTAGGTTGTTGAGGTAATCTCGTTCTTGTAGTTGTATTCCTTCTTCAGAAAAAGACAACTCGATACCAACGTAAGAGAAAGTCTAATTTTTCCCCATGTTCGCAACGCACACAGAAAGTCGATCTCATCTTGCTGATGGCTTCCTGTTGAAAGTCAATTGTTCCTCCTCAGATAATGTCATCCACGTAGCATGCCAATATGCCTCTAACAGTGCCCTGGTCGTTTTTTCCAGTAAAATACAGCCGGGTCAACCAGAGAGATTGTGGCGCCACTTTGCAGCATGACTTCACGCACGTTATTATAACAGTAGAGAGAAGCATCTGCTAGTCCATAGACACACTTTCGCAGTTGCCAAACAATTCACTTGACCTTGGCTTCTGCAGGAGGCATTATAAAAATGTCCCTCTCTAATTCAGACCCCTGTAGAAAGTCCATCGAATGAGGCTTCCAGCGTTTTGCAGCAAGAAACGCTAGAACAAGTCTAAGAGATTCTGTTGCACAAGTTGGAGAGGCTTTTGGCAAGGCCCTAGTTTCCAATTCCTCAAAGCCCAGAGCAACCAACCGAGCTTTGGGAATTATACCTTCAGGGGTTTCTTTGAGGTTGCATATCCACCTCGTGGAGATGCACTTTTGACCAATATTTTTCTTTACACTTTTGACTAATGTCTTTCTTTTTAACATTCTGTTGGCATGGTTGATTTTCCAACTGTCCAATTCAGCTGATTTAGCTGTCACAAATGAGACATCTTCAAATGCCATCACATTTTCTTCATGATTGTTAAAGTCAAGTTAAAGTACTTCTGCAACATATGTTCCCTGTTTGCATCTCAACATATTTCACTGTCCTGATTTTACTTGAATGCTCACAGCCCCAGATTGTTTTTTTCATTCACCGAATGCTTGTTGTCATTTTGACCCTCATCACCACAAATGTTAGTCTCTGAAGTTTCATTTTGTTGCTCTGCCCTTTGTGGCTCCCATTCTGTAGGGTCAACGTTAGGCGTCGAATCAGTAGAAAGAGTTGTCTTGAACAATCGACATTGTTGGACACGAACATATGTTCCCCATGCCTGACGAATGCAGCAGCTCCATCATGGCCGAGAACTGTTCCTGGTCCTTTCCACTCAATGCAATCTGGCCGTTTGTAGTATACATTGTTTCCTGTAAGGTACACCACATGGACGAATCTGTTTACGTAATGCTCGGCGAATCCGATCAGAATATTCCGACTGAGTGAAAGCTGTCCTAGCCAAATGAAGTGCCGAAATGTGATTTCCAACAGTGCTGCTCATGGTTGATCCCTCTAAAGCTGAAGGTTTATCGATCAGCACACTTGGAAAGTTAGGAGTACATCCAAAACTAGCTGACACGGAGTGTAACCATGGACATTGTGAAGCGCATTCTGTGCCATGAGGGCCCAACAGAGGGCGGTTTCCCAGTCACCTTCACCCAGTTTTCACCTTCAAAAGGATTACTGTTTGTGTCTGGTTATGTCTTTCTAACAGACCATTGCTCCATGTACTGTATGCTGACAACTCGTTTGAATGAATGAACAACACTCATCATCACCACCACCACCACCACCATCATCATCATCATCATCATCATCATCATCAATCCCGTAACCCGTAGTGTCGTTGGGGCTCCACCGATGACATTGAAACCAGCTGTCTCCATTTCTTCCTGTCATCTGCAGCCCTTTGTGTCTCTGAGAAGTCCAGGCCTGTCCACTCTTTGATGGTGTCCTCCCACCTCTTCCTCTGTCTTCCTCGTCTTCTTGCTCCCCTAACGAACAACACCACCATCACCAAATTTGAACTTTCTTGCTGGCCGAGGTGGAAACATATTTACTGTTGCTTAAACCATTCACGTAATGGTTTAACCATTTTTTCACAAACCGTTCGTGAGCAAGCAGTATCAATCACAGCTAATGCTAACGATTCCACAACAACGATTTCATTATCCGACAAATGCTCTTTTGCAAATAGCGTAATGTTACAATTCTCCATCACATCTTCATTTATCTTCATTTATATTTTATGAAATACACTCTGGCAGATAATGCACTTGGTTCGTTTTCCAAATTTGTTGATAGGATTGGTGCCTTTAAGTGTACTATTCGGCGACTTGTAACTGAATGTCTTCTGCTGTGTTGCATACACAGTCTTCTGTTTCACTCGAATAGCTTCAGCTCCTTGTGTGTATGTACTTTTGTCTCCAAAAATCCAATAATGTAGTCTGTCATAATCATTTCGTCTGATTTGAGAAAACTGTCAACGTTTTGATATGCTTCGTATGCACAATCGTTCGCTTCTTTTAAGAAAAGTTTGTCCAATTTACCAACTAATGTGGTCATACCATCGTTCTTTTTTAAATCTGCAGCCGGTAACGCCAGTACCGTTTTTCTGGCCATTCCAGACAACGTTAGAGAGATGCCAATGCTTGCTTGTCTGCTGGTAGGTTGGTAACGAATCGCCATATTTCAAGCTCGTTCTTCCACGTTTCGTACTGGGTTGTTTTAGCGTCAAACCTGGGTGGGTTTTTATAGCTACTTGCCATTTTTCATCTGTATGCTCTGTTAGATAAGACTCAAGATGTGTTACGAACACAATTACAATTACTCAAGATGTGTTACGATCACAATTACAGATTTATTAAATCATAATGAGTCGTTTGCACAACTGTGTTGCACAAAACCGGAAATTGCCTTCACCATGCCGTCCTCCACCGGAAACGGAAACAGAACTCTCCTGCGCTAGAGACACTGGTAAAATTTGCACAAAGATCACGTTGATATTTAAACAAAGATAACAAGTTAACACCTGCATGTAATCTGTTGTGATAACTAAATCGAGTTATAAAATATATGTTTGTTTTGATATACTAGCCCCCGTCTCCATTATTAGCTAAGATGCATTATTTTGTTACAGAACAGAACCTGTACGGTGTGTGGGCTCTGGAGACAACCTCCGCTTGGTGTTTCTCGAAGCCGGCGTTGTTGAAATGCAGCAGCAGAGTAACGTCGATAATGTTGCCGTACTCCTTCGTCTCACCCTCTTCGATGTCAATTTCAACGTCGAAAAGCGACCGCCCGATCTGTGGACACACCATTACTCGCTACATCCGGTTTACACGAGCGATTAATTGCCCAATGCGAAACCGATTAACGACGTCGATTTGTGGCTACGATTGTGTTGGTGGAATAGGGACTGGTCCCAATTTGGTCGACAAACAGTGTCTTCGAAACAACCAGATCATGTTTAGGGCAAAGTGGTGTACACCGACATGCATGCATGTATGATTAAAGATGTATACACGCAATCATGCTTGGATGTAAGACCGTTTTGATCAAAATCATGTATATTAGGCCCAGTGGTCTTTAAACGCGTCTAATCGCAAACAATCAAAGACACGTTAGACTATACAGTGACCAGTCCTGACCTGACCAAGCTGCCCGATGACGTAAGGCACCAAGCCGCGACGGTGACTACAGTAGTGCACCGTCAGCCCGGTGCTCGTCTCGTTCTCACAGCGGAACGACGGCGCCTGCATAGCCGGGTAGATCCGTCGCACGTACTCGTGTATGTTGTCGAGCCCATCGATGAAATCTCGCAGGCGCCGGCCATTCACGCGCAGGATGTCCTCGTAGCCGACTCTGGCGACGAAAATGATGAAGTTCCGACCAACCGACTGCATGACGTCGGCAGCAGAGGCTCCAGTCACGTCGCTGACGGCGTCGACCAACCGTTCGAGCGTGGTTTCGCTGTAGGTGTCGTGCGTCAAGTAGTGATACCTAAGTAGCTCGGCCTGATGCCTGACCTGCCTCCACGTCTCGGCGCCATATTTGGTAGTGATCGCCTCACGCAACGACTCCAACAGGAGACCGTACATGACCGCGGTGGGGCCGTTTTAATTATCGGTTCTGCTAGCGAAGACCGGAAACAGGAACACATCACGTACACCAGCACGTACACCACCGTTTATACATACACCGTACCGTACCAGCATTAACAAGGTGGTTTAAATTATAATTAATATTTTTTGTTGGGTATGGGGTATACTTCACTGAAACGTTTAAACAGACAGGTATGTATATGTAAAATACAATGCATTGCATTTATAACGTTGAATACCAACACAGTTATGTTTAGTCTTCATTTATTTGTAATGAAAAGTTCAATACGTTTATTTGTGCTAAGCGAGAATGCCCTTCCTACGCCACTTGTTTGCACGATGTCATGGGTTTCACATAAATAAATCCTCGCATGAAAACATAGCACAAGGAAAATCACGATTTCCGTAAATGCCTACCTTTTTATGATTACAAAGTGACCTCGATAATTACTGTGCGCGTGCTTAGCCGTAATTTATGTGTGGACTGTTGAACGTATCTCGGATCGGAAGTAAATGGTTGTGACGTCAGTTCTGAGATGACGTCATTACGGCAAACGAGACCGTGAGAGATTACATCCTCGGTTCAGTACATTTTATGAAGATTCGCAAGCAAGGTCGCGAACACATGCATGTTTCTTGCATTTAAGGCATTTTATTGGGGAAATATATTTTAGTTGTGCAACCGCGACAAGTCGTATCCGGTTTTAAGAACGATTTGTACGTTTAACTAATTTAACTTACTTGTTTATATGTTTAACTTACTTGTTTATATGTTTAACTAACTTGTTTGTATGTTTAACTAACTTATTTGTTGTTGACACACGCAGATGCAGCTGTGCCGTGTTAGTTATCGTAAACCAGCTTAGTATCTTCAAGGATAATTGCAAAAATATCCATGTGAATGCTTGAACAACTTAATAACAAAGAAGTCTTTTATTTGGTATAATAGAGTCAGGTGTGGCTAATCTCAAATAAGGATTTGTTAAATTCGACTGTATTGCTTTTTGCGCCCACACAAGATCATTTCCAAAACAACAGTAACATAGACAATAAAACAAACAACATCTACTAACAACAAAACATACAAGCGCAACGATATACTGAAGCTTTTCGGATTATTAATGGATACGGAAAAGAAAAAAAAATTCTAAGAGAAAATTAACTGGTGTACCGTCAGCGATAATATATTAACATACAACGTACCGATCGACTGTAGGTAATATCCTATGCAACTTATATACACCATTTAATGTTTTATAATTCTGATTTACAAATACTATCTACAAAGTATGTGACTACATACTGTATATACAGCTAGACAATTGTAGCAGACTTCCTAAATGTCAAAAAAGCAAGAGACGTATCGTAACACCAGTATACGGCCTTGCTAATGACGCTCATGCTGCTACTGTGGCGCCATCTTCTGGATACATGCAATACACATGGAAAGTTAAATTGGACTTTGCTGCCGAATATTTATGTCCTTATTTTTATCCTTCCATCCTTCCAGGAGAAAAACACCAAATCCAGACATCTACTGCAAACGATTTCGTTTTTATTTTGACGATGATTAGATAAATCGTTTTGATATATATTATATATATATATATATATATATATATATATATATATATATATATATATATATATATATATATATATATATATATATATATATATATATATATATATATATATATATATATATATATATATATATGTATATAATGCAATTAACAGTTATGGTTCGACTGTAGAGTAAGATGCCCGGATGTGTTTCGGGGGAAGAGTACGCCCTGGGTCACGTCCTGGGGGTAATACCACAGTTGTGTTACCATTTCACTAACACAATGATAGACCGTCCCGTCGAGAATATGCCTATAAAATATAATAATTTCGTTGTTCCAAAATGACCGGTCCATAATTAGTAACTGTTACTGTTACGGAAGAACAATCGGACTCTGACGTTGTTGGTTGTTGGCGAAACGAACGCCCGACCGAGTGACCGGAACTAAATGTAGCCTGCCGCTGTACGTACAGACACGTGCCGTGTCATTCTGCTATATTTT
>OY759271.1:16611083-16613583 GCA_963662155.1 Lamellibrachia columna | reverse complement strand
GATTCGCCACTACTTCAAAATCTTCGCTGACTGTCGACCAAATGAGGAACAGCCTCAATTCGATCGACAAAACCGTAGGTACACATTGTCCTCACTAATCGGTTTATTTATATTATTTACATGACCGATTCTTGCACCGCGATATCAACACCGACCGGCCGACCAATCGGACAATTAATCGCTCGTGTAAACCGGCCTTTAAAGCGTAACTCTGTTAAGAGGCAACCAACACGGGTTGACTAGGAGCGATACTATTGATAGTAAGCTCTATAAGGATGAGGCGGGCGCGTGCTGACAGACGCGAGACATCCGGCAAACACCGACCTGACAGTGCCCGGCCATTGATTCTCCCTTGCGGAGCTTCACTGCGATCTCCGGCGGAATCATCTGGCTGAGGAGGTCGTCAGTGCGTTTGATCTCCAGGTCCAGCAACCGGAGCATCTTCTCCATCTTCTGCGTTCGCGTACGCTCCTGTCAACATATGGCGCCGTTACATTTACCGGATCAGCCGTTGCTAAGTAAAAAAAATGCACAAAGAGTACAGTGTCATGGACAGGACGTAAAATAAGGTGTGTGCGTGCGTGCGTGCGTGCGTGCGTGCGTGCGTGCGTGCGTGCGTGCGTGCGTGCGTGCGTGCGTGCGTGCTCGGTATAAATGCCTTAACTGGCTGTAGACACATGTGAATAGAAATTAACTGATACAACATCGTAAAATTATATAATATTTAAGGCACATTATCTGTATACGTCACGGAAGAACATGCAAGAATAATTCTTTAGAATCACTTATTTAATTTGATTGCCATGGATATGTCTGACCAGATTGAGCGCCCCCTTGAGGCCCTTGGAGCGTTGAGTGTCGATGAGAATGAGGTCTCTACTCGCGTCGTGCATGCTCAGGTCATGGATGTACAGGCCAAACTCGTACATCCGGTCAAGGTTGTCGAGACTTCCGGTCAACATAATCAGGAGATCAGTTCACATTATAATGGTGTGTGTGTGTGTGTGTGTGTGTGTGTGCGTGTGCGTGTGCGTGTGCGTGTGCGTGTGCGTGTGCGTGTGTGTGTGTTTGTTTGTGTGCGTGTTTGTGTGTGCGCGTGCGTGCTTGTGTGTGTGTGTGTGTGTGTGTGTGTGTGTGTGTGTGTGTGTGTGTGTGTGTGTGTGTGTGTGTGTGTGTGTGTGTGTGTGTGTGTGTGTGTGTGTGTGTGTGCAAATATTTCATGACATAGATATATTGGATTTGCGGTCTAACCACTAGATCATATATATATATATATATATATATATATATATATATATATATATATATATATGTACATGGGAGTGCAGATGTAGATGAACAGGTCCTTCTCCGCCAGATACCACATCTGCCCCCGCATCCTCAGACACAGCGAGTCTTCCGTGTTGCTGCTTCTCTTGCTTGTTTTATCGTCAGCTACAATGCAATGTGAAAACGTTCGAGCACCAAATAAAAAAGGCTTAGGCTATTTTCAGAGCATGCTCTGAAAATAAGGGCCGATTAGAGGCTTATTTTCAGAGCAGCAGCTCTGTTATATCTGCTACATTTATATTTGGATTTTTAAGGAAATATTTGCTTTGTAGATGAAATAATGTGGAGAAATAACTAGATATGAACAGCCTTATTTTTAGAGCATGCTCTGAAAATAAGGGCCGATCAGAGGCTTATTTTTAGAGCAGCAGCTCTGTTATATCTGCTACATTTATATTTGGATTTTTAACGAAATATTTGCTTTGTAGGTGAATTGAGTTATTTTCAGAGCATGCTCTGAAAATAAGGGCCGATCAAAGGCTTATTTTCAGAGCATGCTCTGAAAATAAAAATGACAATGCAAGTCCAATGTAGATTAAAATAGGCCCAAAAAGGGCATTTTTAATTGATTAATCAATAAAAAAAATCAGTCCAACACGCAAATTTCCTGCCCACCTCCATCGTTGACAAAATCGGCCGAGCTAATGAATGCACCCGCGCGAGGTAATAGGAAATATTCCATCCTGCATTTTGATAGGTTAAATCAGCTTCCGGTTTGCTCGGGAAATAACAAATTATGGGCTGTTATTTCCAGAGCTGCTCGGTAAATAGCCAGTGCGAATAAAAAAGGTAAAGATACGTTCTTATATAGCGCGGTATCCAGTCCTTGGGATTGCTCAAAGCGTTTCACACTTCACCCGCCTGGTGGTGTTCATTCCAACGACAACTCGACTCCTCTGAGAAGCACACTGTAATTACTGCGTGAAGACTGTTCTTTGACATATAATAATATATACCACTGTCTATAGCCAAGCACTCAGTTGTACAGCTGACTAAAATAGAGCAACGTGGAGTGAACAAAATTAGCTAAGCTTCGAAACAGCAGCAGAGCATTCGAACCCGGATACTCTCGATTGAGAGTTGAAGTTCAAACCAACACGCCACCGTGCCCCACGTAGACAACTTGACTTCAAGGGAAAAAGTTGTGCTGTCGCTGTGCACGAATTATTCG
>OY759271.1:16596083-16603583 GCA_963662155.1 Lamellibrachia columna | reverse complement strand
ACACGAAAAAGACAAAAGTTATGTTCAACAGTTACAAATTAAAGTTAACGACGGTATTATAGAAGCAATAGACAGGTGATGTGTTTGTGTGTGTGTGTGTGTGTGTGTGTGTGTGTGTGTGTGTGTGTGTGTGTGTGTGTGTGTGTGTGT
The DNA here is from genome assembly GCA_963662155.1 of Lamellibrachia columna. Classification (NCBI taxonomy): domain Eukaryota; kingdom Metazoa; phylum Annelida; class Polychaeta; order Sabellida; family Siboglinidae; genus Lamellibrachia; species Lamellibrachia columna. The sequence continues at coordinate 16,603,433 of OY759271.1, read as the reverse complement.
GTGTGTGTGTGTGTGTGTGTGTGTGTGTGTGTGTGTGTGTGTGTGTGTGTGTGTGTGTGTGTGTGTGTGTGTGTGTGTGTGTGTGTGTGTGTGTGTGTGTGTGTGTGTGTGTGTAAAAGAAGTTAAAAGGAGAACCCAAACTAGGTTGTTGCGTATGCCGTTAACCAGTGTTTTGGCATGCTCTATATAATAATTCGTGTTTGTAAATGAGATAGTGCAAGTTTAACATTTTGTCGGGAAAATTGTAACATTGCCGTAATAGTAAAATCACTCGGGAAGACAACGTGTTGGGAAAGTGCCATCCATTGTGAGTCGCGCGGCGATTAATAAACGTTTTATAATTAACATGATACTCATCATGACAGTGTTAAAGTTGAGGATTTACCAATTTCTTTTTAGATAAATATTTTAGCTAAGACTTATAAACTAGTCTTAAAAACATTACAAAGCCAATAATGTATTACTGGTATGTTGAATTTTGCCCCAATGGTAAACTAGCACTTTAGGAGACCTCATAAAACGTATCATTGGGTAAACGTGTTTGGATTCAAAATTTATTTATACATTTGCCATCTGGGGGATATATTTGCGGTTTCGTTGTTAGTACAAAGTGTCGATCGGGTAACAATCCGAACATGAATCCTCAAATATGCTGTTTTTGTTACAAATATCCCCGGTCTCTCCAACTGTAGTTTATATACAGTGGTCCCTCTCCGATAAGGTCCGAAGCAGAAGAGGCCACCTGCTTATCAGAGGCCACCACTCACCACCACTTAGGCTCTCCTGTGATAAGAAGCAACCCCCACTTTTAAGGCCATCACACTTTGTAGAAGGGATGGTCTGGATGCGCCCATGACTACTGTACACTAGTTTTGCTCCATATAGCCAAACGCACATGTTATGACGTTTGTATAATACAAAACGCACGCAGGCACATTTGCGCTGTGAAAATAAAAATATATATACATTTAACATATTTAATAAATTTAATATAAATAAAAAAAATTTTTTTAAATAAATTTCATAAAAAAATGTTTTATCAATTGTAAAACTAACTGGATAGCGACCAAGGCATCACCTACTTTCCGAGTAGGTCCATGAAGGCCGCCCCGCAGTACTCCATGATGACCGTCATCTGGGTGTCCGTCAGGTCGGTGGCGGCCCGCGCGATCCTCACCGCGATCGCCTCGCTGTAGCGGTCGTGTGTGACGAACGAGTGCTGCGTGACGCCAGCCCATTCCCGGATCTCGTTCCACTTCTCCACCCCGAACTTCTCCTTCAGCGCCTCGCACATTCCCTCGAGAAGGAGCCCGTACATGACTGCAACATCCACTGACACTTCTTAAATCTCTGCATCGGCTCAATGTCCAACAACGTATTATTTTTAAGATCTGGAATACAACCTATTAGGCACTTTCATCTAAGCAACTGGCATATTTACATTGAAAGCAAAGAGAGCTTCGGTCATCTAGTTCTGATCTACCTTTTGTTGCCAGAGTTGAAGCAAACATTGGAACAAGGGCTTTCTAGGTTGTTGCACCAATTAGTAGTATGTGTGCAACTTTGACACCTCAAAGTCTAGAATCACTATGATGAGAGTATAGGGAAATCCCTTTATATCGCTCAATTAGCGGGTCGATGTGTCGACGGTTCTGATTGGTCGACAGCTGATAATCCGCCAGGGGGCGCTTATCCATCCCATAGTAACGACAGTTCTGATTGTTCGAGAGCAGTCACACTTCATTTACATATCACTTGACCTCCCTATGGAGGCTGCCATCTTGTTTTTCCTATGGAGGCTGCCATCTTGTTTTGCGCTGATACAATCGCCAGGGGGCGCTACGAGCCAAGGTCACAGGTCAAAGTCAAAGATCACCGACCTTTGCGCGAAGCTGACGAGTTTCCCCCTATAGTGGGGGTTAGGGTTAGGGTTAGTAACCCTAATCATAACCCGAACCTGTTGTCGACTGTATAACGCTAATGCTTATGTCGTCTGCAGTGAACCCTAATACGAACCCTGCCTCTAACCCTAACGTGGTGAACCCTGCTAGCCAGCCATAACCCGAACTCCCTACGAACTGTGGTCTGACCGTAAGCACATGTGTTAGATTTGGTCTGCGGCGTGTGCTTCTATCCGGCCAGCTAACCCTAACCCCACATCAGCGACCATGTTGCGCGAGCAGCCCCTAATCCACCACCTCAGGGCCTCCCAACAGTACAACGTCGACGATTTGCATATAACCATGGCCGAGTCGTTGCAGTCGATAATGTGGTTTCGGTAAGTTCTACGCGTGTTTCCTTATTCGCATAAAAGGCGAACGCGTGTTTTACAGTTCCCGTGTACTAGGATCACGCCCATTTACGGGAGAATGGTTTTTTAACGCACGTTTAGGAGGACGTTACGATTACATAAGTTTTATTTGTTTTCCGAATCCTTCTGTATGAAAATTAGCATCGTGATGCGCCTTGTTTACCGAACGAGGTCGCGCGCGCTTCCATATTTGGCATCGCGTACGGGAGCTGACGTAAGCTGACGTAAGCAGCACGCAGAACAATACCAAATAAGGACATGCAGCTGACGCAAGCCGCGCACACACACAACTCGCAGATGCGGCGGTGTTTATGCAGGCCCGAGGCGGTCAAACTTTCTACTTACATACTTCCAACTTGCAAATTTTCAAATTTACAAACTTTCAACTTTCAAACGTCATGTTACAAACTTCCAACTAACAAATTTTCATCACACAAACTTTCAAAACATGAACTTCCAAACATAATTTTTTCATATAACCAAGTTTCACATCACAAACTTCCAACTTACAAACTTCATGCTGCAAACTTTCAACTTACAAACCCAAATGTTCAACTTACATACGTCCAACTTACAAACTTTCATAACATAAACTTTCAAAACATTAACTTTTTCACATCACAAACGTCCAACTTACAAGATTCAACTTACAAACTTCAAAATTGCAAAGTTTCATAACACAAACTTTCATATCATAAACTTTCATGTTACAAACTTTCTACTTACACACTTCCAACTTGCAAATTTTCAACTTACAAACTTCCAACTTTCAAACTTCATGTTACAAACTTCCAACTAACAAATTTTCATAACACAAACTTTCAAAACATGAACTTCCAAACATAAACTTTTCATATCTCCAAGTTTCACATCACAAACTTCCAACTTTCCAACTTACAAACTTCATATTGCAAACTTTCAACTTACAAACCCAAATTTTCAACTTACCTACTTCCAAATTAAAAAATTTCATAACATAAACGAGGAAACGAGAAAAGAACACAGCACGATATCGTACGAGTGCACACGTATTTTATTGAACAACACAGACAGCATGATGATAACACAAGGGTAGCGTGTAATATCACGAAGACTGCAACTATGATGATGATGAGGCGATTTGTAAGTTGAATCTTGTAAGTTGGAAGTTTGTGATGTGAAAAAGTTTATGTTATAAAAGTTTATAAGTTGGAACTTTGTGATGTGAAAAGTTTATGTTTTGAAAGTTTATGTTATGAAAGTTTGTAAGTTGGAAGTGTGAAAGTTGGAAATTTGTGATGGGAAACTTGGTGATATGAAAAGTTTATGTTTGGAAGTTCATGTTTTGAAAGTTTGTGTTATGAAAATTTGTTAGTTGGAAATTTGTAACATGAAGTTTGGAAGTTTGTAAGTTGAAAATGTCCAAGTTGGAAGTGTGTAAGTAGAAAGTTTGTAACATGAAAGATTATGATATTCCAACTCACAAACTTCCAACTTGCAAACTTCCAACTCGCAAACTTCCAAATCATCAACTTGGAAACTTTCAAAGCGCAAACTTCTAACTGACAAACTTTCAAATCATCAAGTTCCAATGTGTGTGTGTGTGTGTGTGTGTGTGTGTGTGTGTGTGTGTGTGTGTGTGTGTGTGTGTGTGTGTGTGTGTGTGTGTGTGTGTGTGTGTGTGTGTGTGTGTGTGTGTGTGTGTGTGTGTGTGTTTTGTTTTTTAAAGTTTGTGTTATGAAAATGTGTAAGTTGGAAGTTTGTAACATGAAGCTTGAAAGTTGGAAGTTTGTAAGTTGAAAATTAATTTGCAAGTTGGAAGTGTGTAAGTAGAAAGTTTGTAATATGAAAGTTTATGATACGAAAGTTTGTAACATGCAAGTTTATGATACGAAAGTTTGTGTTATGAAACTTTGCAATTTTGAAGTTTGTAAGTTGAATCTTGTATGTTGGAAGTTTGTGATGTGAAAAGTTTATGTTTTGAAAGTTTATGTTATGAAAGTTTGTAAGTTGGAAGTATGTAAGATGAAAATTTGGGTTTGTAAGTTGAAAGTTTGCAATATGAAGATTGTAAGTTGGAAGTTTGTGATGTGAAACTTGGTGATATGAAAAGTTTATGTTTGGAAGTTCATGTTTTGAAAGTTTGTATTATGAAAATTTGTTAGTTGGCAGTTTGTAACATGAAATTTGAAAGTTTGTAAGTTGAAAATTTGCAAGTTGGAAGTGTGTTAGTAGAAAGTTAGACCGCCTCGGGCCTGCATAAACACCGCCGCATCTGCGTTTTGTGTGTTTGTGCGGCTTACGTCAGCTTCATGTCCTTATTTGGTATTGTTCTGCGTCCTGCTTACGTCAGCTCCCGTCCGCGATGCCAAATATGGAAGCGCGCGCGACCTCGTTCGGTAAACAAGGCGCATCACGACGCTAATTTTCATACAGAAGGATTCGGAAAACAAATAAAACTTATGTAACCGTAACATCCTCCTAAACGCGCGTTAGAACAACCATTCGCCCGCATCAAGTTTGAGGTGCCAGGTTTCACAACAGAGGGACACACAGTCCAGATCCTTCTGCACCAACTGACAATCGGTCACCAACGAAATTTCTCTAAACAGTTTCAGAGTAGATTATTATTTCACATGAATCACCGTGATTAGTGAGATCATTAATATACAAGATAAACAGAAGTGGGCCAATTTGTGAACACCGGACAACACCGGCTTCCAGTCAGATGTTTTGCCTTCGAGTACCACACGTTATTTTCAGTTGAGAAGGTAGTACTGCAACCATTGTATGCATTGCCCAGAATACCCATAAGATTTAAACTTGTGAATTAACAGTGGTTGGCATACTGGATCAAAGGCTTTACTGTGAAGTCCAAGTAAACAGAATCAATTTGTTTCTTATTGTCAATAGATTCAGAAATGGAGTTCAAATAACAAGCTAGGTTAGATACTGTGCTTCTTCACCTCAGAAGTCCGTGTTGGTGCCCGAAATTGTGTTACGCACTTTGTTATACAATGAGTCATGTCTCAAAAACTTTACTAAATAGCTGTAACATTTCGTTTATCTCCCTTCTTATACACAGGAATAACATTTGCGCGTTTAAAGCAGGTTGGAAAAGTTCCACAGTTTAAGGACATATTAAAAAGTACAGTTAGTGGACCTGCTAATTCTGTGGCATATTCCCTGAGGATTACACCTGATATAGTATCAGGGTCACATGTTTTATTTACATTGGTGGTTCTTAGTATAGACATTATCATAAGACACACTGATGTGCGTAATTGGGTCTGATTAAAAGGGGGTATATTTGAATAAACTACACAAAGTCATAACATAAATCAAAACCCTCGTCAATGTCGGTAGTGAGTAACGACCACGGGCTACAATGTCGGTAGTGAGAAACGACCACGGGCTACAATGTCGGTAGTGAGAAACGACCACGGGCTACAATGTCGGTAGTGAGAAACGACCACGGGCTACTATGTCGGTAGTGAGAAACGACCACGGGCTACAATGTCGGTAGTGAGAAACGACCACGGGCTACAATGTCGTTAGTGAGAAACGACCACGGGCTACAATGTCGGTAGTGAGAAACGACCACGGGCTACAATGTCGGTAGTGAGAAACGACCACGGGCTACAATGTCGGTAGTGAGAAACGACCACGGGCTACAATGTCGGTAGTGAGAAACGACCACGGGCTACAATGTCGTTAGTGAGAAACGACCACGGGCTACAATGTCGGTAGTGAGAAACGACCACGGGCTACAATGTCGGTAGTGAGAAACGACCACGGGCTACAATGTCGGTAGTGAGAAACGACCACGGGCTACAATGTCGGTAGTGAGAAACGACCACGGGCTACAATGTCGGTAGTGAGAAACGACCACGGGCTACAATGTCGGTAGTGAGAAACGACCACGGGCTACAATGCACTAAAAGTACACAAAACGTTCCGCGCGTTCCTACTTTGGTCGGCGGGCGCTCATGAGTTCACAGTGCAGGGTGTCATTGGTGGATTTCACCGCCTTCTGAACGTTGCACTGGCCAATGTGCACACAGACGAGGTACACTGTGTACTCGTTACAGCTGTGGTCTTCGTTACACTGCAGTAGACCGTACTCACGCAACATTTTCACACACAGCTCAGATTGGGGTTTGGATCATGAATGGGGCATTAAGCCTATTGTATTGTTTACCGGTGTCCATTCAATGTATCGGCGATTGAAATCACCATACAGTTGAACACAGTCGCAGTCAGGGTTCATAGCATTGTACACTAGCTCTAGTGATTTGTCTAGCTCTGACCAAGTGTCCACATCCGACCACGTAAACAAACCCAAGTAGAGGTTATGACCCCTCAACCGCGTTTGAGTCCACAATATTTCCAAATCAGTTTCCAGATCCATCCTACGTTTGGAACAATACGTACTGCTCACAGCAACCAGAGCACCACCGCCGTGACATTTCTTGTTTTTTTGCCACAACTGTACTGTCCCTGTCTCTTCTTAATTAAGAATTTTAGATCAGTAGCAAACATAATAAGACTCTTCCTTACTTATATCCGTGACATACTCACCCACCTGTTGACAACTATAATATTGCAAACCGATTTTACCGGAAAGGTTGCAAGATAGTAAGGTTAATTTCGCATCACGCAGAAGCCTTCAGATGCTTTCAGGTGATGCTGCTACTGCTTCCTCTGTTATGGATATACATTTTATTATCATGATTTTCAAAGGTAGCTCAGCGAGGTGAATTTATTTTAATAATTGCTGCTTTTCTCAAGCACATTTCTAGGACAGAGTGCTTTAATTAACATTGTATTTCTATCAAAAACTCCAGTGATTATTGATCGCCAACAAACACTCCTACCAGCCACAGGTGTGTAGAACAACCGTGAACATTATGCAGAGTACGTTATAACATATATACATACACACACACACACACACACACACACACACACACACACACACACACACACACACACACACACACACACACACACACACACACACACACACACACACACACACACACACACACACACACACA
>OY759271.1:16418583-16591083 GCA_963662155.1 Lamellibrachia columna | reverse complement strand
ATACGACAATGAAGCAATCACATGCCGTCGCCATTTTGGCATAATAATAGTTTCCCGCCCTATTGTTCATCGAGGCATCGTCTGCAATCAGTTGAAATTGTCTGTTTATTTTAATTGCATTTTGTTAGTATGACCATATTGCTAAGCACACAGCATAGATGAGTTTGCAATCTTTCGGGTGTTGGTTTTATATAATTTTGAATTGAAACACAAACATTCTAGTCACTAATCACAAAACACAATTCACAAAACACAGCCTTCTTAAAAATTACGATTTTTTATTTTATGCACGTTGGTAAAAATGCGCATAATAGTGAAAAGTAACGAGAATTGGACAATTGTCTTAGTGCAACAAAGCGAACAAACATGGCTACATTTGCTTCTCTATGTTGATGGTAACGACATTGTAATTTTAATGTTAAATTAATAACATAAAAATGGATGTTCTATATATGGATAAGGTCACCAATATTATTTTATGTCTGAAGCTATTAGGAGTAGGAAGCAAAAACATTATATTTGTTCTTTTGGATATTTCGGGAATAACGGGTAAAACAAATTGACGAGATCTAAAGGGGATTTCATAAATGGTGATTTGATGTGGAATTACCTTTCTCGCATCTACAACAGTCAACATGTTCATATGCAGAGTAAATTATTTGCATTGTTAGATCTACAGACGAGAGCAGATGTAATGTCAAAGCAGTAAACATGTGTCATCAAGTACAAATCCACAACAATCCACAATACGGAAGCGCATTGCTGCCATGCATAGAAAAATTAACTATGTCTAAATTTCGACTTAGTAAGTCGATATTTTGACTTAATAAGTCGAAATTTGAAAAACTTGAAATGTTCTAGTTACTGGGCCCAAGTTACTAAATTCGCGTATTTGTGGGGGCGTACGGCCATGGGTTAAAAGTTTCGTTTTCCCCATGTTACTTGTTGCTCCACCACACGGTAGCATGGTAAACTAATGTGTGACTAAGCTTGCCCCCCCCCTCCAGGGTTGTAATTATTTATTTTGACAAGAAACGAAGCAGCGTGAAATGAATGCGTAAAGTAATTTCCACTTCGGTTTTCAGGATAAAAATTCAGTGACATTGGCAGATCTAGGGGAGGGCCACGGTGGTCAGGACTATATATATATATATATATATGCACAGCATGTATGTATGAAGTGAAGTTTATTTGTGTAGATCATATAAATAACAGGCTGTAGGCCTACATAGTTTACAGTTTTGATGATGTGGGGGGGGGCTTGTACTAAGACCTGACAGATCGCTATCGCACAGGCCTCCTTTTGTATTGTTTAACAATCAGTTATTTTATATATATATATATATATATATATATATATAATTATATATATATATATATATATATATATATATATATATATATATATATATATATATATATATATATATATATATATATATATATATATATATGTTTCATTTGTCTTTTTCACATTTAATTAATATTTTACCAATATTGGCCCAAATTTAGCCAACTAAATACAACATTCCACAACAAACTTTCAGATACTATCTTAATGGAAACCATAACAATGTATTTAATTTTCAAGTTATTGATGAAAAAACAATATCTAAAACAATAGATGATATGCACACAAAAGCAAGTTGCGGATTTGACGGCATTTCCTCACGGCTTTTAAAGTTAATTAAACCTGTTTTGACAAAATCTTTAACTTTAATCGCAAACCAAATATTAACTACGGCTATCTTCCCCGACAAACTCAAAACTGGTAAAGTAATACCAATTTATAAAAAAGGGGACGAAACCCTATTCTGCAACTACAGGCCAATATCAATCTCACCTGCAATTTCAAAAGTAATCGAAACAATTATTTACGACCAGCTAGATTCTTTCTTAAAAAGACACAAACTTATGTACGATAGTCAGTATGGATTTAGAAAGGAACATACTACGGAATGTGCTGCTCTTGAATTAATTGATAGGATATTGACACGCATGGATAATAAGGAAATACCTATAAATATTTACTTGGACCTGTTAAAAGCATTTGATACTTTGGATCACTCAATATTAATCGATAAGCTAGAGTTTTATGGCGTAAAAGGAGTAGCTTTAGACCTATTAAAAAAATATTTAACAAATAGAAAACAGTACGTAGAATTTTAAGATGCCCAATCAGATATGCTTAATATCTCCACAGGCGTACCTCAAGGATCAATTCTAGGCCCTTTGTTATTTATAATTTACATAAATGACCTTGCCCAATCTAGTAAAAAATTCAACTTTATTATGTACGCCGATGACACGACACTTTCAAGTACCCTAGATTCTTTCGCACAACATAGCAAAAATGAAAATGTAGAATTCTTAATCAACACAGAACTGGACAAAATTAATGAGTGGCTCAATTTCCTAGGGATAGGTTTTATTGAACAATTAAACTGGCAAAGCCACATAAAAAAAATGTCAAATAGGTGATCCAGAATTATAGGTATCCTAAATAAACTTAAACGATTGTTATCTCTTAATATAAAGATTATGTTGTATAACACTTTGATATTGTCACATCTAAACTATGGCTTAACGGGCTGGGGCTATAGATGTGATAGAATAAAACACTTCAAAAGAACCCCGTCCGAATTATATGTTTAAGCAAATATAATGCTCTTACCGATCCACTGTTCAAAAGTCTTAATTTACTAAAAGTAGAGCATATTCTAAAATTGCAGGAACTAAAATTATATCATAAATTTTGAAACAATAAACTACCTGTCTACCTGCCAAACTTACCACTTGATCAAAACAATAGTGTTCACAACTTTAATAGACGTGGTCAATATAACATACATACAATCAGGGTACACCATGAGTTTGCTAAACGAAGTCTCAGGTACAGTTTGCCACATACCATAAATAATGCACCTGATTTATTAAAAGACAAGATCACCACTCACAGTTTATATGGTTTCTCAAATTATATCAAACTTTATTATCTGAATACATACAATGAACACTGTGCAATCCAAAATTGATATATATGTCAACATGACTGACTATGTCTCCATTCCTCCTTGGTTAAAAATCACTATATTCCTACAACAGGATGGTTGTAGGAATATAACTGGCATTTGTAATATACAGACATATCTATAGTTATTTTGTTCACTCAGTAATTATGCATTAATATCTATAGGGATTTTCTTTTTTATAATCTAAATAACGGGTGAAATTAATCGACAGGGTGGCTCCTACGACAGCGATTAATTTGTAGTCTTAGTAGGAGTCTCCCGTCCCTTATATGACATTATCTTTTATTTTCAGATCGTACTCTATATTCTTACCACTTCGTTTTCTCATGTCGACATAGATGTAATATATTGTATGGTATTTGTGTTGAATACTCTGTTTGTTGTCTTTGGGAGGAATAAATATTTCTTGCTTCCTGTTTAATTTTCTGCTTATTCACTGGTGAGCAAATAAGACAAATTTGCTGTAACATTCTGAGATACAGCGGATCAAAGCAAACACATGGTTGCTGTCCACTTCACAGTCAAACGTGTGTTCATCAAGGGAAGCAAATGTGGATTGCCCAACCTCGGATAGCACAGAACTGGAAATTACAGTTCTGATTCCACTTTCACGGGGCATTTTCCCATTGTTTACAGCCAACAGCGTCTTGACACAACGTTCAGTTGCCTCACATACCCAAATGACACTGTGTGAGGGAACTATGAGGCCACCCCTGTTCTTGGTATTGATAAGGCTGTACACATATGTGGACTGTTGCCCTTCATCGTTGTTGATTCTGAGTGCAGCAAGACAGTCCACGCACTTATGTGGCTGCCTCACCATTCTCACCACATAGCCGTTGGAAACCTTGAGAAAAAAAAACACATTGATCACAAAAAGTTCTGTACTCATTTTATAGTGATTAATAAAGGTGGAAATGAATGGTAGTTTTTGCCAGAAAGAGTATGAGTCACAACAGGTTTACTTTTAGTGAAAACTTACTTAAGTGATAATTTAGGATTTCGCTTTCAGTTTTAAATTGAGATTGTCGCAACTTATGCAGATCAACAAAAAACCGATACTTATCGCGAGAGGTGCGCTGAGAGATTTAATTTTTTGGCACAACAAACAAAGCCGCGTGCACAAACAACCATTTTTTCTTGATAAAACAGGCGCTGACATGCAGCTATGCTTACAAGGTAACAATCCTTAGCAGGGCCGCCAGTTGCAACATTGTTTCTGATCATTGACCTAGTAACTTCACAGGGCACACGTAGTAGATTCTCAGAATCCCGTCTCTGACAGTTTAATAAACAAACCAGTTAGCATATGCTGACCCTCCAATATAATCCCCTGCATTAGTTTAAACAAGTTTTCAGCGAAGACAAGACACGCTAATGATGAGTAACATCTGTAGGTTATCTTGCATTTTCTTTAATTGAAATATTGATTGTATTGACGAAGCTATAATAAGAATTACCTAAAATGTGGCTGCATGCGGAAAAGGCATTCTCCTGGTCGTTTGTGTTTACACTGGGAGTCTCGGTTGTACAACGAATTTGATTTAACTTACTTGTGAAATTTGCGGTTGGGGCTCTTCCTAGTGGCGTGCAGCGAAATGCAGCACACTGTGGCATTTTTAGCAGAGCAATTATTGACAAATTGTGAGAAGATCAGCACGTTTTCACTATGACGTCCGTACGCAGACGTCATAGTAACACGCATGGGAACGCGGAATCGGGTTCGGCACGCACACGTGTTTGAGGAAAGACACTCAAACGGACCGCGGGAACGAGAACATGTGATTGCGCTAATGTATCTGTATCGGGAACAAGCGACTATATAATAGCCATTGGGCGGTAGCAATAGATAGCTGGAGAGATCGACGACGGAGATAGCTACATAGATACGAATTTCATAAGAACGTGAGTTTTGATTTATCGTTCCTTTGGTCACGTTGTTGGGATAAATCATGTTTCCTGTTGTTGTTTTCATGATTATTGCTACAAAACAGTACCAATCAGACGTGTTTAGTCACGTTCTCACATTATTAATTTGCATTAGAATAGCCCGCTCGAAAGTGTTTCTTTTTAATTTTTGTGTGGCTATAATTACACTATTTAAGGGCTATCCATAACGTAAGCTATGCTATGTTTTTTCTGAGACTCTCCATCCCTTGTCACGCTTTGTAACGTTGGCTTGTACACCGCCCTAAAACAACGCTCGTTTTGAGAAAGACCCCCCCCCCCACCTATTATGCATACATTTATTTTTCACAAAGTTCGCAGACTTTTCGTCCGCAACAAAGTTGGGGTTCCGTGCACTTATTTGAAATATCTTACACGACAACATAATTAACAAATTACTCTCATCACAACCAGTCGTAACACGAGATGATGATCTTTACGCGTCCCTGTTCACGATAATGCTTAAAGGTGCTTCCTCAATTCGATTTGTTTTGCTAGTCTCATTTCAAATAAATTTTGCAAAAAACTAAACCTATCTAGTATCCACTGCAACATGCTAGCTCGTTTGTGCAAACTTTGTATGTAGTTTATGTGAAATCATCAGACAAACTATTAAATTACTTAATGCTTGTTCAAAAAATTAAGTGAAGTAAAAATCGAAATGCTGAAAAATCACGATTTTCGTATCTTTGTCATGTGATCGGCGAGAGGAGGTCACGCCCATGATCGGCATTGACTCGCACAGTGTTTACCATTTTGGACATCCACTATTTTGACCCTTACCAGATCTAACGACTGAAGTCAATTCTTTCGATGACTTGAAACAAAAATAGGCATATTTTTATTAAACAGACTGCGCACATTACTTGAACTAGTCACAAACTACACATCTGGACATAAATGAACCGGATTCGCGATGGACTGAAACATTAGAGGAAGCAGCTTTAATGATTCTGGTTGGTTGCGTCTCTGAGCTCCGGCTGCTGAGGACACAGGCGCTATAGAAGTTTTTACTATTATTATTATTATTACTATTTACTATCCAAATATAAACCTTGCAGGAATATCGCAATTTGATATTTTAAATTATATAAAGCACACTATGTCAAACACTCATTAAGAAATGGTAAAAAATTTTATTTTATGAAATTTATTAAATCACGAGAAACCACATGTTAGCTAAATTTCGACAAAATTCAATATTTGACACATAGGGAGTAACGTAACTCAAGTAAAATTTTGACAAAATGTTGATTTATTATTGATATATAAGAAGAGGCAAAAAGCTGCGGGTTTATTTAATATTTTTTATATGTATTGCGATGTAAACAATATAGGCGAAATGCAAAAACATATAACAATGCTACGCTTACATTAATAGTTTTTGCATGTTTGCAATAATGCCAAATATTATATATTTTCAGGTGTTAATTCATCATGTCGGAGCCAGACAAGTTGTATGACTACTTACGTAGTCGAAAGGTGGATGAAGGTTCCATTGCAAAGATGAAGGAGGATAAAGTAAGGCAAGGTTCAGTGTGTGTGCTTTTTCTTTGTGAGACCCGTTAAAGCGAAACAAAAGGTTTTGGCCAACAACAATAACAAGCCAGCTGTTTGATTTGATTTGTAGTATGACATTATCCTATTTGTAAACATCTAGTCCTAACTGTGGCATTCTGTTTGCATACAAACCTCCACTTGTTGCTTTCCTTTTTATCCCTACAGTCTGGGGCGAAACATGCATCGATATTGGTCGTCGATTTTTTATTTTCTTCTCCTTCCTTTGCGCTTCCCGTCTCACTGCCGTCTCCCCTCCCCCGTACCTCTCGCCCTCGCTCTCCACTCCCTCCCACTTCCGTCACACCTATCTTCACGTAGTCCTCCCAGATCTGCCGCGGTCTTCCTTTTGTCTTTCTACCCTCCACTGTGAGCTCGTCCGCTCTATTCTTTAACCGCTCTATTCTTTAACCGCTCTATTCTTTAACCGCTCTATTCTTTAACTGTTCGTCTTCCATTCGTTCCACACGTCCAGCCCAATTTAACCGATTCGTCACCAGCTTCCTCCTGAAACCACATCACCTCCTCCGTTCTTCGCTTCTCTACCGTTCACCACCGCAATTCTCCTCACCCCGGTTTTCTCTCGAAAACTTGGACTTGTTGTTTTCCGTCATCGCCATGGTTTCATGAGTAGTAAGTGTAAGTTTCTGAAGAAGCAAATCCGGCGACCATGTGTCTGAACGACTTCCGGTTGCGCGCGCAGCCAATCAGAGCGCCCCCTGACGGTTGTAGGAACACCACAAACCGTGCGCAGCGCCCCCTAGCGGCTGTAGGAGTACCGAAAGATAACCAGTAGCCATCGATAGTGGACATAGGAACGACTGTCTGTTAACAGCGGTCATTAATAGTATCATTAATAACTGAGATGAAAGAGTAAGTTAACAGTGGTCATTAACAGGGTCATTAATAACTGAGATCAAAGGACCTAACGAGGAGACGAGAAACGAACAGAACACGGTATCGTACGGGTGCACACGTATTTTATTGAACAACACGAGCAGCAACATGGCGATACAATATGGATAGCGTGTAATATCACGACAACTATGACGATGAAGATGAGGCGACTTGCGGATGTTGACCATCACGCCAGAGGTCGCGAGCTTAGGGGTGTCTCCACCTCGCCAGAGGCTCGAGGGTGACGATGAGGCGACTTGCGGATGTTGACCATCACGCCATGTACGAAGTGTGATAGTACAGTCTACCTTGTCGCATCTGTTTAAGCCAATCGAACACGCGGCAATCGTTAGCAACTAGATCGGTGCCGAATACGTTGATAAAAGTTCTCATTGGAAAGCCGTTACAACGAAGCAATACAAAAGCTACGCAATAATGTCCACAAACGTTAGACAGGGGACTCTGAAGTCTCTTGCTATTATCATTAACAGGGTAATTAATAACTGAGATCAAAGGACCTAAAGAGGAGACAAGAAACTAACAAAACACGATATCGTACTAAATGTTCTTTATATGTAAATATTTAAAAATAATGCGCTCTTACACTTTATCCATAACTCCTACAGTTTACCCATAATTCTTACAATTTACCCATAATTCTCCTATTGAATGAATAAGAGTACAAGGACATTTTATTAAATATTTGAAAATAATGACACAATATCGTCCACAAACGTTAGACAGAGGACTCTAAAGTCTCTTGCCATAAGCATATTATCGTTATTTGTCAATATTTTTAAATAGTGCGCTCTTACACTTTACCCATAACTCCTACAGTTTACCCATAATTCCTACAATTTACCCATAATTCGTACAATTTACCCAGCACACATATGTAGTGAAGTGTGTTTGTTCATTCACCTAGCTATAAAAAGAACGGGACTTTAGTTTCATACGGATCGTGTTACTCACAGACCCCTTATATTCTGATGGACCAGGCGAGGCAAACCATTACCAAGATTAAACCTGTCTGGACTTCCGCACTGTGTGCAGTGACACTGCGCTTTAATAAAAGATGAATAATAAAAATGCATTCACTACTTACTGCGTGCAGTGATTCCATCATGCTGTTGCCTTAATTTAATTATATATATATATATATATATATATATATATATATATATATATATATATATATATATATATATATATATATATATATATATATATATATATATATATATATATATGTTGCTCCTACTTCCAGCCACATACTGGCTCCCGATACATTGCGCCCATCATACAGTCCCCTGTCTCTCCTACCTCCTGTCACATGCTGACTCCTGATACATTGCGTCCATCATACAGTCCTCTGTCTCCCCTACCTCCAGCGACATCCTGGCTCCTGATACATTGCGTCCACCATACTGTCCTCTGTCTCCCCTACCTCCAGCCACATCCTGGCTCTTTACACATTGCGTCCGTCATAGAGTCCTCTGTCTTTCCTACCTCCAGCCACACACTTGCTCCTTATACATCGCGTCCACCATACTATCCTCTGTTGTTCCTACCTCCAGCCACATCCTGGCTCCTTATACATTGCCACCACCATACTGTCCTCTGTTGCTCCTACTTCCAGTCCCATCCTGGCTCCCGATACATTGCGTCCATCATACAGTCATCTGTCTTTCCTACCTCCAGCCATATCCCTGCTCCTTACACACTGCCTCCGCCATACAGTCCTCTGTCTCTCCTACCTACAGCCACATCACGCCTCCTGATACTTTGCCCACGCCATACAGTCCTCTATCTCTCCTACCTCCAACCACATCCTGGCTCCTTACACACTGCCTCCACCACACAGTCCTCTGTCTCCCCTACCTGCAGCCACATCCTGGCTCCTTAAGCACTGCCTCCGCCACATTGTGGCTCTTGATACATTGCGTCCACCATAATGTCATCTGTCTCTCCTACCTCCAACCACATCCTGACTCCTGATACGTTGCGTCCACAATACTATACTGTCCTCTGTCTCTCCTACCTCCAGCCATATCCTGGCTCCTGTACATAAATGTATACTGAGACGATGAGAAACAGGAAGACAGCTTCGAGACAGTGTCATAAAATAAATAAATGTACAATCTGTATCTCCAGCACACAGCTGTAAGATACAGTCACTACAACTCCCGTACACAAGTAGAATGCACAGTTACTGCTAGAATACATGGCCAGTGCACCCTCACGACACATCTAGAATATATAGTCACTACACACTCTGTAAGGTAAAGTCATCCCCCAGGCATTACGCCTTAGGAAGCCATGAAGGCTTATATGGCCAGTGCTTAAACCTGGTTTCTGTAGTGCGAAGCAACTTAGAGTGCAGTTATACTGACTCTCCTGGACGGGACACTAGTCCATCGCAGATACCTTCCAAACAGTGTTTGTACTCATTTGCAGCTGAGTAGACTAAGGCAAAGTAGGGTAAACGAAATTGCCTAAGCTTCGAAAACGAACCGTGCCCAGTGTGGGTCTTGAACTCACAACCCTCGAATTTAGAGTCCAACACCTTAACCACTAGGCCACGGCTGCCCCACACACTCTGTACACAGCTAAATTACAAAATATTCACTGTATCTCCAGTACATAGCTATAATGCATTGTCACTACAACTCCAGTACACGATTAGAATACACAGTTACTGCTCACCCAGGACACAGCTCGAATACATGGTCGCTGCTGTAATTCCAGCACACAGCTGTAAGATATAGTCACTACAACTCCAGTACACAAATAGAATACACAGTTACTGCTAGAATGCATGGCCAGTGCACCCTCAGTACACATCTAGAATATAAAATATAGTCACTACACACTCTGTACACAGCTAAAATACAAGATATTCACAGTATCTCCAGTACATAGCTATAATGCATTGTCACTACATCTCCAGTACACGATTAGAATACACAGTTACTGCTCACCCAGGACACAGGTGTTGTATTCTTGCTAGTGACACACCTCTACATATGGACAAGCTCCATAGAGTAGTGGTGAGTCGAGTGTAGCCATTACCTTCTAGTTCCCACACCTCACCACCCCCACCATAGAGTAATGAGAGGAGTATAGCCATCTGACCACCCCCACGCACGCTTGGTGTTGTATTCTCGTTAGTGACTCCTCTCTACATATGGACAAGCTCCATAGAGTAGTAGTGAGTCGAGTGTAGCCATTATCTTCTGGTTCCCACACCTCACTACCCCCCACCATAAAGTAATGGTACAGTCGCCAGGGGGCGCAGGGGCGCGCGCGATTACAGGATAAAGGTGTATTACGCGGAAAAGGTGTGTAATCGCGCGCGCCCCTGCGCCCCCTGGCGACTGTACCATTATTCTATGGTGGGGGTGGTGAAGTGTGGGAACTAGAAGGTAATGGCTACACTCGACTCACTACTACTCTATGGAGCTTGTCCATATGTAGAGGTGTGTCACTAGCAAGAATACAACACCTTTTTCAAGTTGCGTGTGACAGTGTATGAGATGGTGAGACAGAGCAAGGCAGGCTAGAGACAGTGTCATAAAGTGCAGAAATATATGCTGAGATGCTGAGAAAAAGCAAGGCAGGCTGGAGACAGTGTCATAAAATAAATAAATGTATGCTGAGATGGTGAGAAACAGCAAAGCAGGATGGAGACATTATCATAAAATAAATAAATGTATGCTGAGATGGTGTCAGTAGTATGTATGTCTTTTTGAAGCTCCAAAAATGTGCAGATTTGGGGCTCATTCTGATTGGTGGAAATTTGAAAATGAGCGTTCTGATTGGTCGTGCGCTTATTGCCGCTTTGGGGCTCATTCTGATTGGTTGAGAGCAGTTTCACCACCAGGGGGCGCCACAGGGGTTCATTCTCATTGGTCGAGAGCAGTCACGTGACCTATGACGTCACAGCTATTTGCATAAATTAGCATAAATAAAAAAAAAAAATCGCACTCATTTGCGGTCATACTGTCACCAGAGACGCCACGGGTACTCATTCTGATTGGTCGAGAGCCGTCACGTGACCTATGACGTCACAGCTCATTTTGCATAAATTTGCATAAATTAAACCCTTTTGTGGTGAAACCGTCGCCAGAGGGCGCAACGTGTCATCCCCTATTATCGCCCTTGAGGCACTGTTTTGCAGTAATATTGTCGCCAGGGGCGCTACGGGTCATGTGTGTCGACGGTTCTGATGGGTCGAGAGCCGTCACGTGACCTATGTCGTCACAGTTCCTCATTTGCATATCACGTGACCTCTCTATGGAGGCTGCCATCTTGTTTTGCTGCCATGTTGTTTTGCGATGATACGGTCGCCAGAGGGTGCTGCTACAACGTCACAGTTCCTCATTTGCATATCACGTGACCTCTCTATGGAGGCTGCCATGTTGTTTTGCTGCCATGTTGTTTTGTGCTGATACGATTACCAGACGGCGCTGCGGGGGCAAGGTCGAAGGTCAACTTATGACGTCACAGTTCCTCATTTGCATGTCACGTGACCTCTCTATGGAGGCTGTCATCTTGTTTTGCTGCCATGTTGTTTTGATTACCAGACGGCACTGCGGGGCAAGGTCAAAGATCAAAGATCACCGACCTTTTGTACTTATACGATTGCCAGTTAGGGTTAGGGTTAATCACACTAATTCTGACGTCTGTAGTGAACCCTGACCCTAACCCTAAAAGACATGCAGGTTTCAGGTGAACCTGGGTGATACGGTCACCAAGAGGCGCTCTCCTGGGTGATACGATTGTCGGAGAGGGGTTTCGGGAGGGAACGAAGGGTCTGTTAGCAGCAGCGACGGCAGCAGCAGTGATCATTAATAGTGTCTGCAAAAAACACCGCGAGGTCAAAAGGTCAAGGTCAACAAAACAAACACCGCCGCTTTCTGGAACGTTCGAACGAAGTCACGCCTTTTCACCCAGCTAGCAGACTGAAATCTAGCGGACGAAAGTTCGTGCATCCAGCGGGAAAAACGTAGCCGTGCATGTAAGCTATAAGACGCATATCGCATCGTTGCATTATATCGAGAACTTTTCGACGTATATCGTTTCGCGAAGGTCAAGGTCACCGCCGCTTTCTGGAACGTTCGAACGAAGTCATGGAATTTTCCATAAACATCGCGAGGTCTAAAGGTCAAAAGGTCAAGTTGTTCACGTGCTACGTGCGTGCTGTGCGTCAGAACCGGTTAAAACCGGTTCAAACTGGTTCAAACCGGAAAAAACCCAGGAAATAAGTGCACCGTCAGCAGTGGCGACTGACTTGTGCGTTCCCGTTCCCACGCGGCAGACATTTACCACTGTGTGATATGCGTGGAAACATTGACCACAATGTGACATACATGGAGACATTGACTGCTATGTGACATGTATGGAGACATTTACCGCTGTGTGATATGTATGGAGACGTTCACCACCATGTGATATGTGTGGAGACATTTACCCCTGTGTGATATGTATGGAGACATTTGACACCATGTGGTATGCATGAAGACATTGACTGTCAAGTGACATGCATGGAGACATTGACCGTCATGTGACATGCATGGAGACATTTACCGCTGTGTGATATTTATGGAGACATTTGACACCATGTGACATGCATGGAGACATTTACCACTGTGTGATATGCGTGGAGACATTGACCACAACGTGACATGCATGAAGACATTGACTGCTATGTGACATGTATGGATACATTTACCGTTGTGTGATATGTATGGAGACGTTCACCACCATGTGATATGTGTGGAGACATTTACCCCTGTGTGATATGTATGGAGACATTTGACACCATGTGGTATGCATGGAGACATTGACTGCCATGTGACATGCATGGAGACATTGACTGTCATGTGACATACATGGATACATTGACCACCATGTGACATGCATGGAGACATTTACCGCTGTGTGATATGTATGGAGACATTCACCACCATGTGATATGTGTGGAGACATTTGACACCATGTGACATGCATGGAGACATTGACAGCCATGTGATATGTATGGAGTCTTTTTGACATTGGTCAGGTACTGTTGGTGGACTTTAGCTTGTGCGCTCCCACTTGTCTTGTCTTTTTGACATGGTATGCATGGAGACATTTGACACCATGTGACATGCATGGATACATTGACCGCTGTGTGATATGTATGGAGACATTGACCACCATGTGGTATGCATGGAGATATTTACCACTGTGTGATATGGAGACATTGACCGCCATGTGACATGTATGGAGACATTTGACACCATGTGGAATGCATGGAGACATTGACTGCCATATGACATGCGTGGAGACATTGACTGCCATGTGACGTGCATGGAGACATTGACCGCCATGTGACATGCATGGAGACATTGACTGCCATATGACATACATGGAGACAGTGACCACCATGTGACGTGCATGGAGACATTGACCGCCATGTGACATGCATGGAGACATTGACTTCCATATGACATACATGGAGACATTGACTACCATGTGACGTGCATGGAGACATTGACCGCCATGTGACATGCATAGGGACATTTACCGCTGTGTGATATGTATGGAGACATTTGACACCATGTGACATGCATGGAGACATTTACCAATGTGTGATATGCGTGGAGACTTTGACCACAATGTGACATGCATGGAGACATTGACTGCTATGTGACATGTATGTAGACATTTACCACTATGTGGTATGTATGGAGACGTTTATCACCATGTGATATGTGTGGAGACATTTACCCCTGTGTGATATGTATGGAGACATTTGACACCATGTGATATGCGTGTAGACATTGACCCTCATGTGACATGCATGGAGACATTTACCACTGTGTGATATGTATGGAGACATTTTACACCATGTGATATGCATGGAGACATTGACCTCCATGTGACATGCATGGTGACATTGACCACCATATGATATGCATGGAGACATTTGATACCATTTGATATGCATGGAGACATTGACTACCATGTGACATGCATGGAGACATTGACCACCATGTGATATGTATAGAGAAATTGACCGCCATGTGATATGCGTGTAGACATTGACCCTCATGTGACATGCATGGAGACATTTACCACTGTGTGATATGTATGCAGACATTGACCGCCATATGGTATGCATGGAGACATTGACCGCCATGTGACATGCATGGAGACATCGACTGCCATGTGACATGCATGGAGACATTCACCACCATGTGATATGTGTGGAGACATTTACCACTGTGTGATATGCGTGGAGACATTGAACACAACTTGAAGAAAACAAGACACTGTCATACGCAACTTGAAGAAAATAAGACACTGTCACACACAACTTGAAGAAAACAAGACATTGTCACACACAACTTGAAGAAAACAAGACATTGTCATACACAACGTTTCAATGCAGGCTATCTACGAGCCAACAACTATGTGATGATAGGGTTGGCAGACAGCACTGTCTCGATGCAGGCTATCTAGGGTTATATAACTGACAACAAGTTGGGTTACACCTCTTTCCATGCCGCCGCCACCACGGAACACGGGCGGTTGTCATGTGATATGCGTGGAGACATTGACCACTGTGTGATATGTATGGAGACATTTACCACTGTCTCAATGCAGGCTATCTAGGGTTATACAACCGATAACAGGTTGGGGTTACACCTAGGGTTATACAGCCAACAACAGGTTGGGGTTATACAACCGACAATAGGTTGGGGTTACACCTTTTTCCCTACCGCCGCCGCCACGGAGCACTGTGCACGTGTTGTGCGTCAGAACCGGTTCAAACCGGTCGTGTAGGGTTATACAACCGACAACAGGTTGGGTTTACCCCTTTTTGCAGGCTATCTAGTGTTATACAACCGACAATAGGTTGGGGTTACATCTTTTTCCGTACCGCTGCCGCTACGGAGCTGGTAGGGTTGTGCAAACAGCACTGTCTGGATGCAGTGTATCTAGGCTTATACAACCGACAAAAGGTTGGGGTTACACCTTTTTGCAGGCTATCTAGGATTATACAACCGACAACAGGTTGGGGTTAGGCTTTTTCCGTACCGCCGCCGCCAAGGAGCACGCGTGCGTGCTCCTTGGCGGCGGCGGTATAGACCCCAAATAGACCCCAACCTGTTGTCGGCATTCCACATGGTGTCAAATGTCTCCATACATGTCACATGGCGGTCAATGTCTCCATATCACACAGTGGTAAATATCTCCATGCATACCACATGGTGGTCAATGTCTCCATACATATCACACAGCGGTCAATGTATCCATGCATGTCACATGGTGTCAAATGTCTCCATGCATACCATGTCAAAAAGACAAGACAAGTGGAAGCGCACAAGCTAAAGTCCACCAACAGTATCTGACCAATGTCAAAAAGACAAGACGAGTGGGAGCGCACAAGTTAAAGTCTGCCAACAGTGACTGACCAATATTAAAAAGACAAGACGAGTGGGAGCGTACAAGTTAAAGTATGTCAACAGTGACTGACCAATGTCAAATAGACCAATCTTCCAACTTACACATTTTTCACAACACAAACTTTCAAAACATGTGTGTGTGTGTGCGGTGAAGCAAACTTCCAACTTGCAAACTTGTCACATCACAAACTTTCAACTTAAAAATGTTCATAACACAAACTTTCAAAACATGTGTGTGCGGTGAAGCAAGCTTCCAACTTACAAACTTTCATAACATAAACTTTCAAAACGTGAACTTTTCACATCACAAACTTCCAACTTACAAATTTTCATGACACAAACTTTCAAAACATGTGTGTGTGGTGAAGCAAACTTCCAACTTACAAACTTTCATAACATAAACTTTCAAAACATGTGTGTGCGGTGAAGCAAACTTCCAATTTGCAAACTTCCAAAGCACAAACTTCCAACTGGCAGACTTCCAACTCGCAAACTTCACACAACTTCGTACAACTTTGCACAACTTCACACAACTTTACACAACTTCGCAGACGTGGAGTGGAGTGGAGAACTTCCAAAGCTAAAACTTCCAACTAGCAGACTTCCAACTCGCAAACTTCACACAAAATGTGTGTGCGGTGAAGCAAACTTCCAACTTACAAACTTTCATAAAATAAACTTTCAAAACGTGTGTGTGTGACGTGAAGCAAACTTCCAACTTACACATTTTTCACAACACAAACTTTCAAAACATGTGTGTGCGGTGAAGCAAACTTCCAAAACTTTCAACTTACAAACTTTCATAACATAAACTTTCAAAAATGGCGGTCAATTTCTCCGTGCATGTCACATGGTTGTCAATGTATCCATGCATGTCACATGGTAGTCAATGTCTCCATGCATATCACATTGTGTAAAATGTCTCCATGCATATCACATGGTGGTCAATGTCTCCATGCATGTCACATGGTGGTCAATGTCTCCACGCATATCACATGGTGTCAAATGTCTCCATACATATCACACAGTGGTAAATGTCTCCATGCATGTCAAATGACGGTCAATGTCTACACGCATATCACATGGTGTCAAATGTCTCCATACATATCACATAGGGGTAAATGTCTCCACACATATTACATGGTGGTGAACGTCTCCATACATATCACACAGCGGTAAATGTCTCCATACATGTCACATACCAGTCAATGTCTCCATGCATGTCACGTTGTGGTCAATGTCTCCACGCATATCACACAGCAGTAAATGTCGCCATGTATGTCACATGGCGGTCAATGTCTCCATGCATGTCACATGGCAGTCAATGTCTCCAAACAAATTTTCATGACACAAACTTTCAAAACATGTGTGTTCGGTGAAGCAAACTGTCAACTTGCAAACTTTCATAACATAAACTTTCAAAGTGGCGTGGAGTGGAGTGGAGTGGAGAACTTCCAATTTGCAAATTCCAAAGCACAAACTTCCAACTTGCAGACTTCCAACACATGACAGTCAATGTCTCCAAGCATGTCACATGGCAGTCAATGTCTTCATGCATACCACATGGTCTTATAGCTTACATGCACGGCTACGTTTTTCCCGCTGGATGCACGAACTTTCGTCCGCTAGATTTCAGTCTGCTAGCTGGGTGAAAAGGCGTGACTTCGTTCGAACGTTCCAGAAAGCGGCGGTGTTTGTTTTGTTGACCTTAACCTTTTGACCTTTTTTGCAGACACTATTAATGATCACTGCTGCTGCCGTCGCTGCTGCTAACAGACCCTTCGTTCCCTCCCGAAACCCCTCTCCGACAATCGTATCACCCAGGAGAGCGCCTCTTGGTGACCGTATCACCCAGGTTCACCTGAAACCTGCATGTCTTTTAGGGTTAGGGTCAGGGTTCACTACAGACGTCAGAATTAGTGTGATTAACCCTAACCCTAACTGGCAATCGTATAAGTACAAAAGGTCGGTGATCTTTGACCTTGCCCCGCAGTGCCGTCTGGTAATCAAAACAACATGGCAGCAAAACAAGATGACAGCCTCCATAGAGAGGTCACGTGACATGCAAATGAGGAACTGTGACGTCATAAGTTGACCTTCGACCTTGCCCCCGCAGCGCCGTCTGGTAATCGTATCATCGCAAAACAACATGGCAGCAAAACAAGATGGCAGCCTCCATAGAGAGGTCACGTGATATGCAAATGAGGAACTGTGACGACATAGGTCACGTGACGGCTCTCGACCCATCAGAACCGTCGACACACATGACCCGTAGCGCCCCTGGCGACAATATTACTGTAAAAACAGTGCCTCAAGGGCGATAATAGGGGATGACACGTTGCGCCCTCTGGCGACGGTTTCACCACAAAAGGGTTTCATTTATAAAAATCAGAATGAGTACCCGTGGCGCCTCTGGTGACAGTATGACCGCAAATGATATGGAAGTAGGAAAGACAGAGGATTGTATGATGGACGCAATGTAGAATGTGGCTGGGGAGGTAGGGAAGACAGAGGACTGTATGATGGACGCAATGTATCAGGAGGTAGCATGTGGCTGGAGGTAGGAACAACTGAGGACAGTAGGTGGACGCAATGTATAAGGAGCAAGGGTGTGGCTGGAGGTAGGAAAGTCAGAGGACTGTATGATGGACGCAACGTATCAGGCGCCAGGATGTGGTTGGAGGTAGAAGCAACTGAGGACAGTATGGTGGACGCAATGTATAAGGAGCAAGGGTGTGGCTGGAGGTAGGAAAGACAGAGGACTGTATGATGGACGAAATGTGTAAAGAGCCAGTATGTGGCTGGAGGTAGGGGAGACAGAGGACTGTATGATGGACGCAATGTATCAGGAGTCAGGATGTGGCTGGAGGTAGGCGAAACAGAGGACAATATGGTGGACGCATTGTATCAGGAGCCACGATGTGCTTGGATGTAGGAGAGACAGGGGACTGTATGACGGACGCAATGTGTCAGGAGCCAGGATATGGCTGGAGGTAGGAAAGACAGAGGACTGTATGGCGGAGGCAGTGTGTAAGGAGCAGGGATGTGGCTGGAGGAAGGAGCAACAGAGGACAGTATGGTGGAGGCAATGTGTAAGGAGCAAGGGTGTGGCTGGAGGTAGGAAAGACAGGGGATTGTATGATGGACGCAATGTTTCAGGCGCCAGGATATGGCTGGAGGTAGGAGCAACTGAGGACAGTATGGTGGATGCCATGTGTAAGGAGCAAGGGTGTGGCTGGAGTTAGGAAAGACAGAGGACTGTATGATGAACGCAATGTGTAAAGAGCCCGGATGTGGCTGGAGGTAGGGGAGACAGAGGACTGTATGATGGACGCAATGTATAACGAGTCAGGATGTGGCTGGAGGTAGGAGATACAGAGGACAGTATGGTGGACGCAATGTATAAGGAGCAAGGGTGTGGCTGGAGGTAGGAAAGAAAGAGGACTGTATGATGAACGCAATGTGTAAAGAGCCAGGATGTGGCTAAAGGTATGGGAGACAGAGGACTGTATGACGGACGCAATGTATCAGGAGTCAGGATGTGGCTGGAAGTAGGAGATACAGAGGACAGTATGGTGGACACAATGTATAAGGAACAACGGTGTTGCTGGAGGTAGGAAAGACAGAGGACTGTATGATGGACGCAATGTGTAAAGAGCCAGGATGTGGCTGGAGGTAGGGGAGACAGAGGACTGTATGATGGACGCAATGTATCAGGAGTCAGGATGTGGCTGGAGGTAGGAGAAACAGAGGACAGTATGGTGGACGCAATATATCAGGAGCCAGGATGTGGTTGGAGGTAGGAGAGACAGGGGACTGTATGATGGACGCAATGTGTCAGGAGCCAGGATGTGGCTGGAGGTAGGAACAACAGAGGATAGTATGGTGGAGACAATGTGTCAGGAGTAAGGGTGTGGCTGGAGGTAGGAAAGACAGAGGACTGTATGATGAACGCAATGTGTAAAGAGCCAGGATGTGGCTGGAGGTATGGGAGACAGAGGACTGTATGATGGACGCAATGTATTAGGAGTCAGGATGTGGCTGGAGGTAGGAGAAACAGAGGACAGTATGGTGGACGCAATATATCAGGAGCAAGGGTGTGGCTGGAGGTAGGAAAGACAGGGGATTGTATGATGGACGCAATGTTTCAGGCGCCAGGATATGGCTGGAGGTAGGAGCAACTGAGGACAGTATGGTGGATGCCATGTGTAAGGAGCAAGGGTGTGGCTGGAGGTAGGAAAGACAGAGGACTGTATGATGAACGCAATGTGTAAAGAGCCCGGATGTGGCTGGAGGTAGGGGAGACAGAGGACTGTATGATGGACGCAATGTATAACGAGTCAGGATGTGGCTGGAGGTAGGAGATACAGAGGACAGTATGGTGGACGCAATGTATAAGGAGCAAGGGTGTGGCTGGAGGTAGGAAAGAAAGAGGACTGTATGATGAACGCAATGTGTAAAGAGCCAGGATGTGGCTAAAGGTATGGGAGACAGAGGACTGTATGACGGACGCAATGTATCAGGAGTCAGGATGTGGCTGGAAGTAGGAGATACAGAGGACAGTATGGTGGACACAATGTATAAGGAACAAGGGTGTTGCTGGAGGTAGGAAAGACAGAGGACTGTATGATGGACGCAATGTGTAAAGAGCCAGGATGTGGCTGGAGGTAGGGGAGACAGAGGACTGTATGATGGACGCAATGTATCAGGAGTCAGGATGTGGCTGGAGGTAGGAGAAACAGAGGACAGTATGGTGGACGCAATATGTCAGGAGCCAGTATGTGGTTGGAGGTAGGAGAGACAGGGGACTGTATGATGGACGCAATGTGTCAGGAGCCAGGATGTGGCTGGAGGTAGGAACAACAGAGGATAGTATGGTGGAGACAATGTGTCAGGAGTAAAGGTGTGGCTGGAGGTAGGAAAGACAGAGGACTGTATGATGGACGCAATGTGTAAAGAGCCAGGATGTGGCTGGAGGTATGGGAGACAGAGGACTGTATGATGGACGCAATGTATCAGGAGTCAGGATGTGGCTGGAGGTAGGAGAAACAGAGGACAGTATGGTGGACGCAATATATCAGGAGCCAGGATGTGGTTGGAGGTAGGAGAGACAGGGGACTGTATGATGGACGCAATGTGTCAGGAGCCAGGATGTGGCTGGAGGTAGGAACAACAGAGGATAATATGGTGGAGACAATGTGTAAGGAGTAAGGGTGTGGCTGGAGGTAGGAAAGACAGAGGACTGTATGATGGACGCAATGTGTAAAGAGCCAGGATGTGGCTGGAGGTAGGGGAGACAGAGGACTGTATGATGGACGCAATGTATCAGGAGTCAGAATGTGGCTGGAGGTAGGAGAAACAGAGGACAGTATGGTGGACGCAATATATCAGGAGCCAGGATGTGGTTGGAGGTAGGAGAGACAGGGGACTGTATGATGGACGCAATGTGTCAGGAGCCAGGATGTGGCTGGAGGTAGGAACAACAGAGGATAGTATGGTGGAGGCAATGTGTAAGGAGTAAGGGTGTGGCTGGAGGTAGGAAAGACAGAGGACTGTATGATGGACGCAATGTGTAAAGAGTCAGGATTTGGCTGGAGGTAGGCGAAACAGAGGAGAGTATGGTGGACGCATTGTATCAGGAGCCAGGATGTGGTTGGAGGTAGGAGAGACAGGGGACTGTATGATGGACGCAATGTGTCAGGAGCCAGGATGTGGCTGGAGGTAGGAACAACAGAGGATAGTATGGTGGAGGCAATGTGTAAGGAGTAAGGGTGTGGCTGGAGGTAGGAAAGACAGAGGACTGTATGATGGACGCAATGTGTAAAGAGTCAGGATTTGGCTGGAGGTAGGCGAAACAGAGGATTGTATGATGGACGCAATGTTTCAGGCGCCAGGATATGGCTGGAGGTAGGAGCAACTGAGGACAGTATGGTGGATGCCATGTGTAAGGAGCAAGGGTGTGGCTGGAGGTAGGAAAGACAGAGGACTGTATGCTGGACGCAATGTATCAGGAGTCGGGATGTGTTTGGACGTAGGAGAGATAGGGGACTGTATGGTGGACGCAATGTATAAGGAGCAAGGGTGTGGCTGGAGTTAGGAAAGACAGAGGACTGTATGATGGACGCAATGTGTAAAGAGCCCGGATGATGCTGGAGGTAGGGGAGACAGAGGACTGTATGATGGACGCAATGTATCACGAGTCAGGATGTGGCTGGAGGTAGGAGAAACAGAGGACAGTATGGTGGACGCAATGTATAAGGAGCAAGGGTGTGGCTGGAGGTAGGAAAGAAAGAGGACTGTATGATGAACGCAATGTGTAAAGAGCCAGTATGTGGCTAGAGGAATGGGAGACAGAGGACTGTATGACGGACGCAATGTATCAGGAGCCAGGATGTGGCTGGAAGTAGGAGATACAGAGGACAGTATCGTTGACACAATGTATAAGGAACAAGGGTGTGGCTGGAGGTAGGAAAGACAGAGGACTGTATGATGGACGCAATGTATCAGGAGTCAGGATGTGGCTGGAGGTAGGAGAAACAGAGGACAGTATGGTGGATGCAATATATCAGGAGCCAGGATGTGGTTGGAGGTAGGAGAGACAGGGGACTGTATGATGGACGCAATGTGTCAGGAGCCAGGATGTGGCTGGAGGTAGGGGAGACAGAGGACTGTATGATGGACGCAATGTATCAGGAGTCAGGATGTGGCTGGAGGTAGGAGAAACAGAGGACAGTATGGTGGACGCAATATATCAGGAGCCAGGATGTGGTTGGAGGTAGGAGAGACAGGGGACTGTATGATGGACGCAATGTGTCAGGAGCCAGGATGTGGCTGGAGGTTGGAACAACAGATGATAGTATGGTGGAAACAATGTGTAAGGAGTAAGGGTGTGGCTGGAGGTAGGAAAGACAGAGGACTGCATGATGGACGCAATGTGTAAAGAGTCAGGATTTGGCTGGAGATAGGCGAAACAGAGGAGAGTATGGTGGACGCATTGTATCAGGAGCCAGGAGGTAGGAGAGACAGGGGACTGTATGATGGACGCAATGTGTCAGGAGCCAGGATGTGGCTGGAGGTAGGAAAGACAGAGGACTGTATGATGGGCGCAATCTATCGGGAGCTAGTATGTGGCTGGAAGTAGGAGCAACATATATATATATATATATATATATATATATATATATATATATATAATATATATATATATATATATATATATATATATATATATATATATATATATATATATATATATATACGCAGTAAGTAGTGAATGCATCTTTATTATTCATCTTTTATTAAAGCGCAGTGTCACTGCACACAGTGCGGAAGTCCAGACAGGTTTAATCTTGGTAATGGTTTGCCTCGCCTGGTCCATCAGAATATAAGGGGTCTGTGAGTATCACGATCCGTATGAAACTAAAGTCTGGTTCTTTTTATAGCTAGGTGAATGAACAAACACACTTCACTACATATGTGTGCTGGGTAAATTGTAGGAATTATGGGTAAATTGTTGGAATTATGGGTAAACTGTAGGAGTTATGGGTAAAGTGTAAGAGTGCACTATTTAAAAATATTGACAAATAACGATAATATGCTTATGGCAAGAGACTTTAGAGTCCTCTGTCTAACGTTTGTGGACGATATTGTGTCATTATTTTCAAATATTTAATAAAATGTCCTTGTACTCTTATTCAATAGGTGAATTATGGGTAAATTGTAAGAATTATGGGTAAACTGTAGGAGTTATGGATAAAGTGTAAGAGCGCATTATTTTTAAATATTTACATATAAAGAAAATATAGTACGATATCGTGTTTTGTTAGTTTCTTGTCTCCTCGTTAGGTCCTTTGATCTCAGTTATTAATTACCCTGTTAATGATAATAGCAAGAGACTTCAGAGTCCCCGTCTAACGTTTGTGGACATTATTGCGTAGCTTTTGTATTGCTTCGTTGTAACGGCTTTCCAATGAGAACTTTTATCAACGTATTCGGCACCGATCTAGTTGCTAACGATTGCCGCGTGTTCGATTGGCTTACACAGATGCGACAAGGTAGACTGTACTATCACACTTCGTACATGGCGTGATGGTCAACATCCGCAAGTCGCCTCATCGTCACCCTCGAGCCTCTGGCGAGGTGGAGACACCCCTAAGCTCGCGACCTCTGGCGTGATGGTCAACATCCGCAAGTCGCCTCATCTTCATCGTCATAGTTGTCGTGATATTACACGCTACCCATATTGTATCGCCATGTTGCTGCTGGTGTTGTTCAATAAAATACGTGTGCACTCGTACGATACCGTGTTCTGTTCGTTTCTCGTCTCCTCGTTAGGTCCTTTGATCTCAGTTATTAATGACCCTGTTAATGACCACTGTTAACTTACTCTTTCATCTCAGTTATTAATGATACTATTAATGACCGCTGTTAACAGACAGTCGTTCCTATGTCCACTATCGATGGCTACTGGTTATCTTTCGGTACTCCTACAGCCGGTAGGGGGCGCTGCGCACGGTTTGTGGTGTTCCTACAACCGTCAGGGGGCGCTCTGATTGGCTGCGCGCGCAACCGGAAGTCGTTCAGACACATGGTCGCCGGATTTGCTTCTTCAGAAACTTACACTTACTACTTTCATGATATATATATTTTCAATTGAGGCAACTTGAAAAAAATCCAGTCCACACACGCACGAACGCACGCACGCGCGCGCGCGTGCATGAGTACGTGCGTGCGTGCGTGCGTGCGTGCGTGCGTGCGTGCGTGCGTGCGTGCGTGCGTGCGTGCGTGTGTGCGTGGACTGGATTTTTTTCAAGTTGCCTGAATTCCATTTTATTTGTTATATCTTAATACATATCTGGCCGAGAGTGCCCACGATTTGCTGCGTTCCTCTTGACACAGTCGAGCGGTGAAGTTACGTGTGTTTTTCATTCTCTGCCTCCATCAGGCATGTATAGCTACCTCCGTCGGCATGCATAGCTACCTTCGTCGGCATGTATAGCTATCCCCGTCGGCATCTCTATGCTATGCACATTTTGTGAAAATAATAAACTTTTTCATGCAGAGGACTAGTTTATCACTTTATACATTGCATAAATTCCGGCCTATGTGCTTGAATACAATGTGCATCCTTTCATTTATTGTATTTCATTTCAGTTTTCTGTTAAACGTTTTTTCCAGTTCGTCTGCGTGCCTGCGTACAAACGTACTTACGATCATAAATACACGCGCCTGAAGAACAAGCATGCATGCATGCATGCGACTCAAGAACGAGTTGATATGTCCGCTGATTTAACATCGATTGGCATGTTTTCGTGTTCAGTTGTTGTATGGGAAAAATAACTTCAAACATGTCTATAAATTGAAGGTAATTTAAAGCCTCTTAAACAACCTATCGCAAATCCGGTTCTTTGATGTCCAAATATGTAGTTTGTGAATAGTTTAAGTAATATCCGCGGTCTGCTTTAAAAAAGTATGTATACTTTTGTTGAAGTCGTCGATTGAATACATTTCGATTGTTAGATCTTGAAAATATAGCGAAACCAAAACTCTTCGTACAGTGGTCAAAATGGGTCAACAATGTCAGTTTTCAGTTGTGAGCGACTTATTGGCGTTCGAAAAATTTGCGTCCTATTGCCATAAATGATTGTTATACTAATACACCAAACACGGTTTATTCTCCGATTTAGTTCAATCAATCGGTTAAAGTTAGGGTTTTGGTTAGATACTGGGTTATTGTTAGGGAATCCTAACTGGTTGATTGAGCTAATGTTTCCCAAGACCCAATGTACATAAATGCCGAGGTGTAAGACAAAAATGCCACCTAGCTGGAATGTACATGATTTATATGCTCTTTACGTTTCAATTTGTTTCCGATAAATAAAGAAACAATTCCACACATGGACAACGCAGTTCTTGAGCGTTACGTGCCTATACTAGGCGACCGAGTTATAGCGCAACAGGCGACCGAGTTATGACGCAACAGGCGACCGAGTTATAGCGCAACAGGCGACCGAGTTATAGCGCAACAGGCGACCGAGTTATGACGCAACAAGCGACCGAGTTATGACGCAACAGGCGACCGAGTTATGACGCAACAGGCGACCGAGTTATGACGCAACGGGTGACCGAGTTATGACGCAACAGGCGACCGAGTTATGACGCAACAGGTGACCGAGTTATGACGCGACAGGTGACCGAGTTATGACGCAACAGGCGACCGAGTTATGACGCAACAGGTGACCGAGTTATGACGCGACAGTTTATAAAAGATTTGGCAAGGGAAGCGCCCAGTAGTTTCAGCTTGTCCATGTTTTCCTGTTTCCTGATCTTTGATATTTTTATGTTTCCTTTCCAACCACTAGCACGGGCGGATCAAGACCCTTAAAAAGAGGGATGCCTAGTTAAAAAAAAGACACCAGGTGACAGGACTTCTAGTTATCCAATTTTTTTTATACACGCACGCACTCACGCACTAACGCACTCACGCACACACGCACGCATGCATGCATGCATAAACAACAGTGGATTGTGCACACAAAATATAAATCAGGTAGGGCCTACATGTATAAAGCTTGACTTTTTTAAGTTTAAATATATCAAACATTTCAGAAACTCCTGTTTTTGCCAATTTATACCATAATAATTGTCCTTGAATATTCAGTCAGTTCTAGTTTGAACTTGTGCGAACCTGTCGAGCATCTCCACACCACTAGGGGAGCGTTGTTAACACCTTGTGCACCACAGAGATTAAATAAACGCTTCCTGCAAAGGTCCATATATTTGGTGCGACTAGCCTCGGGCGCCGACTGTCACCATGCTTTAGACTTTAGAGCTTCTCTTGGGGAGAAATTAAAGAAGTTCGCCACAAATTAAATCATGATAGAGGTAGAGCTATATCACTGCATCTAATCGTGATCGCACGTTCAAAACGTGATTGTCTACACCGCTTTTTCAAAGCCACACCATTCGTCTTCCCGGCCATATTATCAGCATGGTTGGTCGTGTATCTTTCAAAAGCCCAAGCCGATCGCTGCTCGACCTTTTCACGGTCACAATATCTTGAGGTTTTTGAGATGCGCTGCCTGCGGGCTACTAGTGCTGCCCGAGCACCTGGTGGACACCGCTCATAACTGGGCTATGGTCAGATCCAATTCCAGTTCCTGGATAGGTTTTCACTTGCAGCACGCTGTTTCTGTGCCTAATTTGTATCATTATGTAGTCAATCTCATTTCTCACAACATCGCCTGGGGTTTTTCACGTGTATAATCTCCGTGGATGATGTTGATACTGCGTATTATGTTATTGTGTTGGCAGGATTAGGATTCTACGATGTGTTGTCCCGACGAGCTAACATATTCAATCCCCTTTCCACCCGTGATACAAACGTCCCTTACACACCTTGGCGTTCATGTCACCCATTACTATCGCAATGACTGCCTGAGCAAAAACTACCATGTAACATAAAAAATGACAGCAAGAGTTTTTATGCATATGTCAGGAGTAAACAAAACGTACAATACAAGGTTGGACCTCTAGAAGACAGTGCTGGAAATATAATATCACAGGGGTTTTTAATGGCGGAAGACCTAAATGGTTACTTCAGTTCAGTGTTTACCAAAGAAGATATTAGTTCATTACCAGTTGCTGATGCTAAATTTCATGGGGCTAAATCTGACTATTTAGGTCCGTTAGTTGTAACTCCAGAATTGGTAGCTAAGAAAATAAAGGCAATGAAGGATAACAAATCACCGGGAGTGGATGGGATTCCTCCAAAATTACTAATGGAAACAGTAGAACAAATCAGTATACCACTTGCAAGAATATTCAACTTGTCATTAAAAGAGGGAGTTGTTCCGTTTGAATGGAAAGAAGCAAACATCATACCATTATTTAAAAAGGGTTCGAGAAATAAGTCAGAGAATTACAGACCAGTGAGTTTAACGTCAGTGATTTGTAAATTATTAGAAAGGTTAATTAAAGACCATATGGTAGACTTCCTCGTTAAGCATAAATTATTAAATTCATCTCAACATGGATTCCTTAAAGCGAGGTCATGCTTAACAAATATGTTATGTTTTTTGGAAGAAATCACTAAGTGGATAGACGTGGGATCGCCAGTAGATATTATCTACTTAGATTTTCAGAAAGCTTTTGACAAAGTGCCACATCAAAGATTACTACTTACATTAAAAGCCCATGGTATCGGGGATAGCATAACTGACTGGATAGAACAATGGCTGACTGACAGAAAACAACGAGTTGTAGTAGATGGAGAAGTTTCAAATTGGAAATCGGTTTTGAGTGGGGTACCTCAAGGATCAGTATTAGGACCTATATTATTCTTAATTTATATCAATGACTTGGACGACAGTATAACAAGTAACGTACTGAAATTTGCGGATGACACAAAACTGTTTAGAAAGGTTACTACTGATGGTGATAAACAACATTTACAAAACGATCTAGACAGATTAGTGAAATGGTCTGAGAAATGGCAGATGTTGTTCAATTTTGGGAAATGTAAATGCCTACATACAGGACATAGGAACTTGAATGTTAACTATAAAATGGGAGATACTGTTCTGGGTACTACTGTAAAAGAAAAGGACTTAGGAGTTACAATAAGCACTGATATGAAAGTTTCAGAGCAGTGTGGTATTGCAGCTTCAAAGGGTAATCAAATTCTTGGATTGATTAGAAGAAACATAACATACAAGGGAAAAAAGTTAATTATACCTCTTTATAAAGCAATAGTTAGACCTCATTTAGAATACTGTATACAAGCATGGAGACCATATCGTAAGAAGGATATAGATACGCTTGAACGCATACAAAGGAGAGCAACTAAAATGATTCCAGAACTGAGAGACCTTAGTTATGAAGAACGGCTGAAAGAATGTGGTTTAACAACTCTAGAGACAAGGAGGTTAAGAGGAGATCAGATTGAAGTTTTTAAGATATTGAATGGGTATGAAAATATTGATAGAAATATGTTTTTCTCACTCAAGAAGGATAGCAGAACTAGAGGACATGAGGTAAAATTAGTAAAGGATCAATGTAGATTGGACATCAGGAAGCACTCGTTCTCACAGAGGACAATAAATGAATGGAACAAATTGTCTACAGATTGTGTAACTGCTAGCAGCGTGAATATGTTTAAAAACAAGGTTGACACATATCTCAGGAGGGCGGGCTATAAGTAGATGAACATTGTTGGACTCTCGATAAGCCAATGGCTTCCTTGTCCACTTGCCATCTGGGCCTTTGGCTTGGATGGCAAATCTTGTTAAATCTTGTTAAATACAGAGCACCACGTGGCATGGAAATCAAGATAGTTGCCAATCACATCTCTGCAGCAAAAATCAATCGATCATTTCTAACAATATGCAAATCACTTATGACATTTGCAATATATTTTTATAAGATAACTATGTTTTTAATGTTTACTTCAAATGGAATTTCCCAGTAACCAGGTAAATTAATCAAGCCCAGCACCTATTTCGCCCTCCACGTCACACGAGTATGACAATCGTGTGGTGCCCTCATGTGGAATTATTTACATTTAAAAGTACATTGGCTTCTCACTATTTTATGGAATCTCCGACAAACCGACACACACATACTCACACACACGCACGCACGCACGCACGCACGCACGCACGCACGCACACACACACACACACACACACTCATACCTATACCTAGAGACATACTTACACGAACGCACGCGCACAGACACGCAGTTAAACAATATGTGCTGAGCGTGCGCGAGAAGAACCTCACGCACGTCATCATGCAAGCCAGCGTGCAACTATGTGTACACGCACACACGCACGCAAACACACATATTTTTTAACGATAAAAAAAATCACATTAGCCTAGGTTGAAAAGTGCTCAGTATATCTTAATGTACCAAGTGGAGGTTTTTTTACATGATTGTCTGAGGCTAGCCACTTAACCAGGGTGAGTAGGGTGAAACAAACATTCAGCCCCCCTTGTCGTC
Source organism: Lamellibrachia columna (assembly GCA_963662155.1). Lineage (NCBI taxonomy): Eukaryota > Metazoa > Annelida > Polychaeta > Sabellida > Siboglinidae > Lamellibrachia > Lamellibrachia columna. Next base: position 16,561,192 of record OY759271.1, on the reverse strand, counting down.
CCATTAATGCATACAAAGACACACACGCACGCACGCACGCACGCACGCACGCACGCACGCACCCACGAGATGAAGACAATATTTTTCACGAAATTATAGTTAAATCCCTGGATATAAGTAGCTAAAACATGTCAATGCAGTATATTAATTGCAGAACCATTGCGAAAAAAGAAACTACCGGTGTAATAAGTTTTAATAATACGTGTACGTGACATGACTAAATGATTATTACAGACACATGTACGTGCTTTTCGGGAGAATTTCTAACAAACCCACCGAAAGCACTGTGCGTATTTCAATGCAAATAATTATTCGCATATTCTTTATACAATTTACCTATTATTTATACATAATATTGTATACAATCACATTATTCACTGTGCCAACATCTCCGTAAAGACAGACGTGTAGGCAATAATCGGACAGGTGTCGCGCAGGTGTCGCGGAGGTGTCGCGCAGGTGTCGCGCACAACCAGCCACGTGAATTTCGTTCGTAGTGACGGGCAGTACGCGAGACGTGCATGCAGTACGAACGATGACAGACATGTTATCAAGTGATTACAACAGAATCATGATTGTTCGTCGTGAAAATGAATTGATATTATGAAAAATCGTTCACTGGCGCTGGTTCCTGAAGCGTAAATAACACCAGTCATTTTAACAAATGTCAGGCCTACTGGCCAAAGTACAGTTCGTCCGCGCACCACCAGGTAGAGCCATACGTGGTGCTTTTTCTCCACAAATCAGCACGCGTGTGACTCTCTTTTTAATAATTTCATACATGAATACAACATCCCCGGCCCACACACGTGCGCGTTGACATCAAATTCCAGTCGCTAGAATTGTCTAAGTCGTCCCCAATTGTCTAAGCCGTCCCGTTCTCACCAATGCCTGCGCCTACTGTTTCGCGGAAGAGAACGGGGGAGATCACCTGTCTTCGGCTCAGGATGCCTACCCCTTGTTTGCAGTCTTGGCGGTAGGCGTCAAGCTGCTCCGGTCAGAGTCGTCGTCCACGGTGACCGTCAGTGGACAGCCGAGTGCCATGATGTCGACGTCACCCGACGGCCGGTGGGTCAGCCAGTACGTCTTCAGAGTGCCCATGCCCTGCACGCAGAAACGTAGAATCAACGTTACAATGCCTCGTAGACAACCGGAAATAAGATGACTCGATCTAAGACTCAGTGATTGCCACCTTTAGTTTTTTTTAATAGAATTGTTACACATATGTTTTGAGCTTTTGTAAATTATCTAGGAAAATTGTTAGCAGCAGCATTAGCCTTTGTTTGTATTTATTTATTTGCACACCCATACAACACGCACACGCATGCACGCACGCACGCACGCACGCACGCACGCACGCACGCACGCACGCACGCGCGTATGCACGTATGGACGTATGCGCGCACAACAAAGTTCAGTTTTAGTATTTAGGCAGCCACGCCCCTCCACGGTCGTAAATACGCCACCGGACATGATGCGTGAAATACCTACATTATTTACCCGGGGTGTGACTCACCATTACGAATACGTTACTCTCATCTATACTATAAATCAGTTTGTACCTGTGTTTGTGCGTCTGTCTGCCTTTATATTCCCCCATTTGTTTCGCAGTTCTCCGTGGGGTGGGGATCTTACGAAGGAAGTTACGTGGACGTTTCACGTAGATTACGTAACAAGAAACAATTGTTTGCAACGCCACGCGTGTTTTCTATGATTGTTCCGAGTTACGTGATCTACGTCAAACGTCCACATGAGTTCTTTCGATCAGTACGAATGCTTCCTCAAACCGGCAGTGGTACATTATAATTTTGGGGCATGAAGTTTTATCCATAATTGACATTGGCATTGTCCTACCAACATTTGACTGGGTAGTGCAAGGAGCCGTAAGATCTTTAAGAGGCTGCCTTCTCTCTAATGCAACGCCGGGTAGCGCGACTGGTAAAACATATTCGGCGACCCTACGGACTACCTAGGCCGAGTTCGACTCACCGACCAACACCGAGCAGAACAAAACCCGCACATGGCGTGTGACGCGTGCGTCATGTCCACCTGACTAACCCAAGCGGGACGAGATTTAGTCAACGCTGGCTGTTTCACAGTAGCGGCAAACACAGACCCATGGACGTGAAGCTTTGGCTAACATTTGGCTAACGTCCGTAAATGTAATACCAATGACACTAACATCGACCACTATACAAGCATAAGCATTACAATAATTGCATATTATGAAACAAATACGATACGAAGAAGGTAAGGTAGGTAAAGTCATCCCCCAGGCATTACGCCTTAGGAAGCCATGAAGGCTTATATCGCCAGTGCTTAAACCTGGCTTCTGTAGTGCGAAGCAACTTAGAGTGCAGTTATCCTGACTCTCCTGGACGGGACACTAGTCCATCGCAGGTACCTTCCAAACAGTGTTTGTACTCATTTGCAGCTGAGTAGACTGAGGCAAAGTAGGGTAAACGAAATTGCCTAAGCTTCGAAAATGAACGGCTGCCCCCAACGAAGAAGATGAAAGCAATACGGGCAGATGCTGTTGTTATTGTCTACTCGTTTCCTATCCTGTTGACTTGTTGACCACTGGTCAACCAGAGCTTCCACCGCCTGCAGGCGATGGCAATGTTGGTTAGTCGGTATGACTCAATTCTAACTAAACTAGAATGCGTTCGACTTACAATGGTCGGGACTAGAGTGACCACTGGTCGTTGTTTCGTCGCTAGGTTGAACTCGACCCTAGTCTGCCCTCGGCTACCCGTCTTTGGAACACGTGTACACAACACGGGGCCGATGAAAACATGCAAGGAAATTCGATCCTGTGTTGAAACGCAACCACCGCTGTATTGGCCGTCGCCTGCAGCCAGTAGTCGTCAACGGGTTGTATCGGCCCGCGGGCTTCACCTGACACTAGACGGGCTCAGGCTGCCAACACAGGCAGGCCTGGCGCTGACTCGGTCGGAAGCCGCAGTGTGGGATCGGCCTGTTCTTGTGCTCTTTGGATGATTCCCGGCCTACCATGTGGCGCCATTGTTGTTTGCCTTTTTTAACGAAACCTGCGCGCATCGTTTTTGTCTTGTCTTGTCCTTACAGTAGCGCTTACGTCAAATCGTACGATTTTGTTTTCTTGAAAATCAAAAAACGTAATTTGTCGCCCATACAAATGAGATCCTGCCTTCGTGCACATGGATGCCGCGTAGAAATGTAAGCCTATGCACAACACAAGTGCCGTAGCCGGGAAATATTCCCTTTTCCCTATTTATAAACTATTGTTTGGGTGCAAGACAGACTCTAAAGATGTACCTTCTCAACATGACCCATCTGCTAGGCCTATGACGTTGATTTAATGTGTTCTGCTGTTGATGTTGTTTTTTAGCAGGATCATGTGACACCAGGCGTCCTCTTCGGAGTTTATGAAGTAGGGGGACAAATATCGATGGATTGCATTTGATAAATTGTTGCATAAAGCATGAACTGCTTTTGACGTGTCTACGTGGGAGCGGTGGACATTGTAGGAATGGCAGCGCGAACCAAAGGCGATGCGTCGTCGCGATGACGTCATTTTTACGCGGTTAGACAATTATATCACGTGGTTGCGATTGTCGGAATACCTAAGGCGGCGACGACTTTAGCTATAAAAGCGCTTAACAAGATTTAACACGATTGCTTCCAAAGCAACAATCTCCAGGCGACAAGTGGGCAAGGAAGCCATATTGGCTTATCGAGAGTCCAACAATAATCGTTCATCAGTCTATGTGTGCGAGAAATATAAATCATGTGCTGAGACATGTTGACACTGCTAAGACTGCTACCATTTACACAATCAGTAGGTAATTTATTATGTGAGAATGAATACGTTCCTATATCCAGTATACGCTGTTGCTTTACTAACACACTTTACTAACACACCTCTAGTTCTTATGCTTGGAAAATAGTCATATCAGAATCTTCGTAACATCTAAAAACCTTCTATTTGGTTTGCTCTTAATGTTCTCGTCTCTAGCGGCACTATACCACAATATGACTTGACCGTCGATTGTCTCAAGGGGCGTCCGTGCTACTCACCATTCACTCGCTTGTAGAATAACCTTGGAACTCACCTTGACCTCGATAGTTCCGTGATCGCCGAACTTGTAGTCGTATTGCTCCAGTTGTGTCTTCGTCGTCTCACTGATGTTGATTTTCATTGCCTGCGAGGTAAATTTAGATTTTTCTGAGTAACCGTATATAAGGATCAACTGCCCATTAAACGGCACAATCGCGGACAATACAATCACGGACAATACAATCACGGACAATACAATCACGGACAATACAATCACGGATACTGACACGCCAAATGGACGGAGAGCCAAGTGTCGCACACAAATGTAATAAGCACAATGATCGATATCATGATAAGAATATAAACGTGATAGGGAAAATGATATCATGATAAGAATATAAACGTGATAGGGAAAATGATATCATGATAAGAATATAAACGTGATAGGGAAAATGCACGTATTATAATTATGCGACAGCATGTTTTGCTATTTTACAAAATGGCGGAATATGAAACACAAGAACATATTATATGCGTATCAACACTTTATTACAATACATCCTAATAAAACAAAGAAAAGTGCCACATTTCAAACTCGTCGTATTTAGACGTTGACTGACATCACGAACCCTCATCTCTATTTTACAACACGACCCCAGTCATAAAGTATGAATACTATAAATACAAAATGTATATCATAAATATTTATCAAACGTTCTAATTTGCATAATGATCTTCATAAACATCAACACTATCTGACAACGTTTATAAATATCCTAAATAAACTCAGGTTATCTTTTATGTCTACCAATGATGATTAATCATGGTACATTTATACAGTTTAATAACAGCGCTAACCAAGTATCGGTATATAATTTAAGAGTCAAACATTTCCCACAATTCACACCCGAAGTGAGTAACAGCTTAGAATAAAATAACTTCCACCAGCTGACGTCACATCCGCGAACACCCACCTCTCCGTCGCACTCCATGCGGGAGGCTGTGTTGACCGTGTTGCCGAAGAGACAATACCGGGGCATCTTCATTCCGACGACTCCGGCCACCACTGTGCCGGAGTGGACTCCTGCGGGACAAGAGAAGACCGTGACGCTAACACCTTGCTTCCTGCGAGTGGCGCACCCTGCACGCTCGCACCGCAACAGCAGCCGCGGGCGTTACACAAGAACGACGATGACAGTACTAAGTCCGTATTACGTACATAGTTACTGGCTGCATGATTTGTTATATAAAAGAACAAATTAAAATACAAACGTGCTAGCAATGTTACCTGCATTCCTTGTTCTTGAATCTTAACGACGACTAACCCCGGGTGACTTACCTATTCGTATGCGCATGTGCGAGCCGGTCGAGGGGTCGATGAGTTCTGTCATGGCGGCGAGCATGTCGAAGGCCATGTTGGCGATGTAAAGGGGGTGGAATGGCGTGATAGTGGGTGCTCCCGAGACAACCATGTAGGCGTCACCAATTGTCTCCACCTGCACCGACAAACACCACGGATCGTCACAGTCTGTGTGCGTGTGTGTGTGTGTGTGTGTGTGTGTGTGTGTGTGTGTGTGTGTGAGTGTTTGTGCGTGCGTGCGTGCGTGCGTGAGTGCGTGCGTGCGTGCGTGCGTGCGTGCGTGCGTGCGTGCGTGCGTGCGTGCGTGCGTGCGTGCGTGTTATCATAACATGCTAGGTCTTGACCAGTCACTGCAGAAAACGTCGTAACGTTGCAATGGTTGATTTGGACAACGGACGTGAACTAATGCGTCATCGGAAATTATTGTGCTGCGATCATTCCACTAATTTTGTTTATTACGGAGAAAAAATCACCAGATGGTGTGTTCCTTGTTAGTTGACAAACATGTTAGAGAAATGTCTACTGTTGCCGTGACTCATAAAGTGTTTGGACACGATTAGGGGCGCGTCATCACAACATCTGAACAAATTCACGAAAATGGAAATCACGTACAACGTGATGTGAATGAGAGGGAATTGCCTGGACGTCGAGAGTCACATAACGCGAAACACGGGAATACGACGCCTCACGAGGAAGCTGTATGAATGACCTTGTAGACTTTGTTCTTCTCGCTCAGTTGATCAAACGACGTGTACATGCCGTTGAGCATCGACACGACTGCCATGGGGGTGATCTGGCTGCAGATGCGGGTGAAGCCGACCACGTCACTGAACAGTATCGTGACGTTCTCAAATACCTGGCGACCGGAACATGACAGTCACGTGACGCTCGCAAACCCCAAACTGACCTAACCTATACGATATACGACTTCCATTCAAGGCACCAAGTCTGGTTGTTTTTGCCGTAGAATCACGTCACACGGCATAAACTACACATCTTCTAACACATTAGCCGCCCAGATGTGTTTTTAATGAACCGCAATATTTAAATGTAGGCGCGTCGCGTGGGGATTTGGCCTAGTATCGTTTTACACAAGGCGCCTTGGAGTTTGCGTCGCAGTTGAAAGGAGCGTCAGTAGTCTACTAGTAGTAAATTATGTAAACAGATAATGCGCATAATCCCAGCCATAAAGTGCCAAATTGCCGAAATATAGTCGTATTCATCAAAACCACGAGGCGACATTAAAAATATCCCCTTCAAATTCAAAAGTAAAGTTTATCAGTGTTGATGAATTATGGCACAATTGTGTATTGTAATAATACATTACCCCTCGAAAACACAGCAGCAGTATTTGCAACGTACGTTCAAAACACTAATGTGACCAGGGTTATACAGTGTTTTGAACGTAGCCGTAGAGTTTTGAATTTGTCAAATAAACAATAGTGTATCTTTATACACACGCTGGGTTACAACAGCAGTATATTAATTATGATAGGAATACTCTAGGCATGTTATGTGATACGGATTTATAAATCCGTGTCACATAACATGGCTAGAGTATTAATATTCCGCTCGAATGTTGCCACCAACCCGGCGACGAAACATAGACACTATCTAGACCAAACACAACCCGCTAGCTGCTGTCAGAAATCTGCCTAGCATCAATTGAAGTATTTGCTCTTCGACCGCTATACGTTATACGCTATACGTTATACGTTATACGTTTTCGTTCGATTGTATACGTATATGATAAACACAATAAAACATGTACTTTATCACGAGTTATGGGTGAGTCTTGAGCGTGTTACACCGGCCCACCTCACACGTGTTGACCGCCGGCTCGCCTTTGCGCAGTCGGTCAGCTACCGCCTTCGGTATCATCTGATAGAGCAGCTCGTCCGTCCTCTTCATTTCGACGTCCAGTTGACGCATGCTCTCCTCCAGCACCTTGCTCTTCTGTTGCTCCTGTGAACATATCATAAGGGGTTGCTATGCGCTTCCGTTAGTACAATCCCCGAATATCGCCGTAAATAAATATAACGGTGCTAAAACATAGCCGTGCTAAAATACGATTGCAATTTGTAATTTGTGCATAAATTAAATGTTATAGTATCCCATAGAAAGTCTTCGTTGTACCGCAATCAAAGTACAGTGTATACTTCACAAAGTATAGAATATACTCAATGTTTTGGAGTCCTATATGCTGTTCAGCTTCCAACATTCAGCTTACAACATTCGTATACTTTTCACGTTCGTCATCTATGTGAAGTACTGTTGGTGAAAACGGCAAAAATATGCTCTTATACGTGCAATCGTACATTCCATTTCTCAGGAACTCTCAGGGCACGCTATTGCGCTATTGCGCTATTCGTTCACCATAATTCTACCGCAATCTATAACCAGGTCCTCGTTTATACAACTGAGTGAACGTGGAGTGAGCGAAACTGCCCATACATCCAAACGTTGACGGTGTTACCAGCAACACAACTTGGAGACCTGTACGGTGCAGCCAAGCATGACGACGTCAGACACGGATGGGCGGCGCTTGGCCGAAGTATGACGACGTCACTGACCTGGTCAAGGGCAAGCTTCAGTTCGGCCGACTGCTGCGTGCCGGCCAGCACGAGGTCGCGACTCGAGTCGTGCATGCTCAGGTCGTTGATGTAAAGACCGACGTCAAACATCTTGGTGATGTTCTCCATCCTACGACCACCAAGGAATCAATCAATAACACAATATCAGTTTTACAATGACTAATAAATGACTAATAAACCGAATGAATAACAACTGTTCAGGAGGTTTAGAAAACAATGCACGCAAGTCAGTGTTTCTGTCCGTCAGCCTGGTCGCTCGTCTGTCCGTCCGCCTGGTCACTCGTCTGTCCGTCCGCCTGGTCGCTCGTCTGTCCGTCCGCCTGGTCTCTCGTCTGTCCGTCCGCCTGGTCGCTCGTCTGCCGGTGTAGAACGTACAAACCACTACCCCATTAAACACACCGCCGTACTGTTTTCAGCGTAAGTTCAAAACACTATGGAGTGTTTTAACGTACAGCAATGTAGGTTAAACCACAACGGTTACGATCGAAACACTCACACACACACGCACACACACGAACACACACGCACACACACGCACACACACGCACACACACGCACGCACACATACATCACTTTCACGATAAAAAATGTGTTTGATTATTTCGAGCCATATATTGATCGTTAATATATTCTAATTAATATATCAATGTTAAAACCCTATCGCGTACATGGGCATTATTTTATTTATTTGACAATAATGCAAAGCATTACGGCTACGTTGAAAACACTGTTTTGAGTTTGTCCACTGTTAGTTATTTGAACGTGCGTTGCAAACACTACGGTAGTGCTTTCGAGTGTTTTAGTGTGTTGAACTTCCTACACACGCGTGCGCCATCTGGAGTGATTAGGAAAGAGTTCATGACTTACACAGGTGTGGCGAGGAAGACGATCACCTCCCAGTCTTCCATGTACAGCATCTGTCCCTTCAGCTTCAATTTCCTCTTCGTGTCGTCGCCTAACAACCATTTACAACCACTTATACGAACAACTAACAAGTGTTCAGTCCTGACATTTCAACAATCGTTACCCGGAATGTCACATCATTGATCGCTAGACGGCGTCCGTGTATAAACACAATGCATCGCGGGATTGATTGTCGACGGAAGTACAGCTTGTACTTCAGATTAGAGAGTCGGAAAGAATTAGTGTCAGCATAGAACACAGCGTACCAACAATAACGCTTCCTGATTTTAAAAAGAAATTACAAGGCTGCCATCAGAACGCAAAAATTACTTCGAACGCGATTGACCAAGCGTTGGCATAGATACGTTGGCATAGATACGCGATTGTTCCATCGCACGGCAAAAGATGCGCGCGAATTACGTGTTGTACTTTCGTCAACAATGTCACGTGATTTCACCTTTATGTTAATGTTATAGTATGCACAAGAGGCGCCACGGGTTATTCTGAGTAGCCTCTATTATGCTACACCTTGGAATAATCGATAACAATTAGTGCAACTAGACATGAACACGCACAAACACATACGACCGCGCACAAACACATACGACCGCGCACAAACACATACGACCGCGCACAAACATATATTTCTTACTCACTTAAACTGTCGATTGCATTCGCCAGACGGCCTTGAGTTGACCGCGTTGACGTCACTGGGTCAATAGTTTCCAGTTCGAATATATTGTTTGCATACATCTTGAGCTGTTGACCGGAATGATTAAGGCTACAGTGTACATCAAAGAATGTCGACATATTGTTGTCTCTGTTGGTACACACTTGTTATTTACGTTTCTAGTAGACACCGTTCTTATGAGTAGTTTGACGCAAAGTCGGGCGACTGTTACTCCAAGCTAGCTATAAAACCACTGCTGTCAACGTGAATTCTGCTTTACGAGGATACTCTCCTGATTAGCAAAACAATATTCACGTTGGCAAGTTCTACGTAGGGGAGCAACGTGCAAAATGCCCCCCTCCAAAAAAGGGCCCCACCACCCGTTTGGCGTTTCTGTATTGTATACAGTACATTTGGTGGTGTCACTCACAAGGGGTCACTACTGGACGTTGGTCGGAAGCGCGAATCGCAGTTTCAAACAGGTGAGTTCAAAACGATTGTTTTTCACACTTTTCTAAAAATATTAACTCTGCTTTCCAACTGTCACATTTCCATTTGTGTGCGTTGACATCGACGGTCCGCTTTAGTCTGTTGTAGCTGTAGGTTATACACTAATAATTGCACGGTAGACCGTGTATAAAAGAGTTATATAGTAAATAGAAGAAATGATACGGTACGAGTGTGGACAACGTACGGCGTGGACACCAGGACTGTGCATGGTACGAGTGTGGACAACGTACAGCGTGGACACCAGGACTGTGCATGGTACGAGTGTGGACAACGTACGGCGTGGACACCAGGACTGTGCATGGTACGAGTGTGGACAACGTACGGCGTGGACACCAGGACTGTGCATGGTACGAGTGTGAACAACGTACGGCGTGACCAGGACTGTGCATGGTACGAGTGTGGACAACGTACAGCGTGGACACCAGGACTGTGCATGGTACGAGTGTGAACAACGTACGGCGTGACCAGGACTGTGCATGGTACGAGTGTGGACAACGTACAGCGTGGACACCAGGACTGTGCATGGTACGAGTGTGGACAACGTACGGCGTGGACACCAGGACTGTGCATGGTACGAGTGTAGACAACGTACGGCGTGGACACACCAGGGCTGTGCATGGTACGAGTGTGGACAACATACGGCGTGGACACCAGGACTGTGCATGGTACGAGTGTGGACAACGTACGGCGTGGACACCAGGACTGTGCATGGTACGAGTGTGGACAACGTACGGCGTGGACACCAGGACTGTGCATGGTACGAGTGTGGACAACGTACGGCGTGGACACCAGGACTGTGCATGGTACGAGTGTGAACAACGTACGGCGTGGACACCAGGACTGTGCATGGTACGAGTGTGAACAACGTACGGCGTGACCAGGACTGTGCATGGTACGAGTGTGGACAACGTACAGCGTGGACACCAGGACTGTGCATGGTACGAGTGTGGACAACGTACGGCGTGGACACCAGGACTGTGCATGGTACGAGTGTAGACAACGTACGGCGTGGACACACCAGGGCTGTGCATGGTACGAGTGTGGACAACGTACGGCGTGGACACCAGGACTGTGCATGGTACGAGTGTGGACAACGTACGGCGTGGACACCAGGACTGTGCATGGTACGAGGGTGGACAACGTACGGCGTGGACACCAGGACTGTGCATGGTACGAGTGTGGACAACGTACAGCGTGGACACCAGGACTGTGCATGGTACGAGTGTGGACAACGTACGGCGTGGACACCAGGACTGTGCATGGTACGAGTGTAGACAACGTACGGCGTGGACACCAGGACTGTGCATGGTACGAGTGTGGACAACGTACGGCGTGGACACCAGGACTGTGCATGGTACGAGTGTGGACAACGTACGGCGTGGACACCAGGACTGTGCATGGTACGAGTGTGGACAACGTACGGCGTGGACACCAGGACTGTGCATGGTACGAGTGTGGACAACGTACGGCGTGGACACCAGGACTGTGCATGGTACGAGTGTGGACAACGTACGGCGTGGACACCAGGACTGTGCATGGTACGAGTGTGGACAACGTACGGCGTGGACACCAGGACTGTGCATGGTACGAGTGTGGACAACGTATGGCGTGGACACCAGGACTGTGCATGGTACGAGTGTGGACAACATACGGCGTGGACACCAGGACTGTGTATGGTACGAGTGTAGACAACGTACGGCGTGGACACCAGGACTGTGCATGGTACGAGTGTGGACAACGTACGGCGTGGACACCAGGACTGTGCATGGTACGAGTGTGAACAACGTACGGCGTGGACACCAGGACTGTGCATGGTACGAGTGTGAACAACGTACGGCGTGGACACAACAGGACTGTGCACGGTACGAGTGTGGACAACGTACAGCGTGGACACAACAGGACTGTGCACGGTACGTGTGTGGACAATTTGTGTACTAGTAAAAGTGGACGTGAAGGGGCCATTTTGCGCGCACATTTTTAAAGAGACTAAAATCGGGTGGTGTTCTGAAACACCTTGAAATATAGTAAGTTATATAACATATCAAATATAGTAAGTTATATAATGTGGCGCCACCAAAAAATATGCTTTAATATAAAATGTCAACTTTATGATACATTTCGCTTAAGGGGCCCGTTTTGCACGTTGTTCCTCTAATATATTATGTTCCCCTATTGTCATTGTTATTTATATGAATATTCCGAGCAATTAATATAGCTGGGTCAAGCTAATCTTAAATCATAACCCTAACCAGTATACAACATTTTACAACATTCCATTTGTTGTGTCTTACTATTAAACATGTACAGATGTTCGTTGTTTCCAGTGTCTTTCTGGCTGTTTTCAGATTATTTTACTTGTGCACGAATACAGACTTCTGCACACCACTTAGTCTTTCTATGTAGAAGTCAAATTTGGCTATATGACACATTACGAACGTCACAACTTCGCCTTCTATTCTAGCACCATTGTTTGCTTGTCGACCACGTTTCACATCACGACATCACCGCCCATTTACGTTAATCGCCCAGCCTCGCTTACGTTATCGACGTTGAACTCGACGAGTGGCCGCGTCACGCAGAAGATCTCGTCGATGTGCATGCCGACGAGATCTGGCAGGACGGCCATCAGCCCCGAGCCGATGTTCTTGATGAACATGTTCTCGTCGAAGAGGATGTGGAAGGGGAACACCTCGAAGAAGACGTCGGAGCCTATAAGAAGGTTGTCGGCGTTCGGCGTCGTCTCCTCCGTCGTGTCGATGTACGAGCTGTTGTCGAACTTGAGCAGCATGACGACGTGGACCATGTCGAGGCTCTCCTCCTCCTTCAAGATCTCTACCTCGATGGTCGTATTGTAGTAGATCTGACATACGGCAGCTACGCGTGAGTGATCACTTCGCTAGACGAGCCCACACGTTCAACAATGACCTTCACGATTCATAATGGAAGAGGGAGCAGCGATCGAACGTCACACAGAACTAAGTTGACAGAAGGATGCATGACTTGAGTGAAGAGATTGTGATGCACTTCAGCTTATCGGGAAGATGGAAAAAGCTGGATGACGTGGGCAGGTCACGTGGTGCGGATGGAGACAGACTGAATACCAAAGAGAGGAGATGAGCGAGATGAGAAGACAGCGATACGAGATATGTGAGAAAGGTGGTGGATGACAACTAGAATGAACAGTCTGCCGACAGAGAGCCAGAAGGAACAGACTGCCGACAGAGAGCCAGAAGGAACAGACTGCCGACAGAGAGCCAGAAGGAACAGACTGCCGACAGAGAGCCAGAAGGAACAGACTGCCGACAGACAGCCAGAAGGAACAGACTGCCGACAGAGAGCTAGAAGGAACAGACTGCCGACAGAGAGCTAGAAGGAACAGACTGCCGACAGAGAGCTAGAAGGAACAACTGCCGACAGAGAGCCAGAAGGAACAGACTGCCGACAGAGAGCTAGAAGGAACAGACTGCCGAAAGAGAGCTAGAAGGAACAGACTGCCGACAGAGAGCCAGAAGGAACAGACTGCCGACAGAGAGCTAGAAGGAACAGACTGCCGAAAGAGAGCTAGAAGGAACATACTGCCGACAGAGAGCCAGAAGGAACAGACTGCCGACAGAGAGCTAGAAGGAACAACTGCCGACAGAGAGCTAGAAGGAACAGACTGCCGACAGAGAGCTAGAAGGAACATACTGCCGACAGAGAGCTAGAAAGAACAGACTGCCGACAGAGAGCTAGAAGGAACAGACTGCCGACAGAGAGCTAAAAGGAACAGACTGTCGACAGAGAGCTAAAAGGAACAGACTGCCGACAGAGAGCTAAAAGGAACGACTGCCGACAGAGAGCAGTGCAGCAGTACAACAACTAGTTTCACTTATACCACTACGAGTAAGAACAACATCCGATTTACGGCACCGACCATTCACAATGGCATACCTATCATTAATAACAAAGACGTTTTTGTATATAAAGAAGATTGGATACTTGAATGGATAGATGATCCGGTTTCTTGGTTATTAATATTAAGCATAATTACCTCTCAAGAAACTTGATGTGACACATCCGTAACTTCAGTCTGCTGAAGAAGACTGCGAGATGCAGTCGAAATATTCAGAACAAACTTCAAGTTTCTTGAGAGGTAATTATGCTTAAGATTGGATACGTCACTAATTCTTTATATATGAGAAAAACAATAAATGTTCAAATCAATGACACTATGTACTATGAACATATCAAACCGTACCACAACGGACTCCGCATATACTATGAACAAATCAAACCGTATCACAACGGACTCCGCATGTATCATGAACACATCAAACCGTACCACGATGAACTCCGCATGTACTATGAACACATCAAACCGTACCACAATGGACTCCGCATAAGACAATCACTTTGAGCAGACCAAATTTATTCTGTTGAAGCGGCTTATTCACAGCGCATTATAATGCATCTGGAATTTGGAATTAATTTCTGGCCTAGACAATATAATTATTTGATCATACTAAACGGCTTATTCTGTTATACGCGATTCTGTTAAGCAGAGTCAACATAACCAAAATTCAGTAGACCTATATATTTATATATATATATATATATATATATATATATATATATATATATATATATATATATATATATATATATATATATATATATATATATATTTAGATTTGTATTTAATATTTTGGACATAACCTGTTTGTAAGTGGTTACGCCTCTTGAACATTATTTCTGTTTGGGTCGACTTTGTACAATAATTGTTTCATATAGTGTCTTACCTCTGCCATTGCAGGGACAGTGAATGACACAACAAAGTCCACCAGACGGGCCATTTCCAGTATGTAGCTTACCTGACCGACAGCGCGGATCTGCCCGATGACGTAGTGCAGAAAGCCCTTGCGCCGACTCCGATAGTGCAGCTTCAGCCCCGTAGCCGTCTCGTCCTCGCAGTAGAAGGACGGCGGCTTCATGGAGGGGTAGGTGAAGCGCAGGTACTCGTGCAGGTTGTCGAGCCCGTTGAGGAAATCGCGCACGTGGCGGCCGAGCACGCGCAGGATGCGCTCGTAGCCGTACCGACTGACGTACCCGACGAACGAGCTGCCGACGAAGCCCATGATCTCGCCGAGCGGCACGTCCAGGACGACGACAGCCGCCCGCAGGAGCTGCGGCACGACCGTCTCGCTGTAACGCTTCTCCGTTACGAAGTGGGGCTGATTCACCCCGGCGTGTTTCCGCACCTTGGGGACACGCAGACGGGCGGGTGGACCGTTAAGCAATACAATACACGACACGACACGACACGACACGACACGACACGACACGACACGACACGACACGACACGACACGACACGACACGACACAATACAATACAAACTTATATCTTCTTCAAGATTTTGGCGGGAAAAGGATTGCTACATCTACATTTTTGCTGGCTGCGTTTCTAGACGAGAAGTAATCGTATGACGAACTTTTACACTTGCATGTGACAGTGCATGCGTCTTCATTTTATAGCAGTTAATAATCGATTTACCGTCGCGCCAAGTGAGTTTTTAATCACGCCTACGTTGATCGCCAACTGCACCAACTATCGCCCATGTAAACAACGCCCGGCACACCAACTATCGCCCATGTAAACAACGCCCGGCACACCAACTATCGCCCATGTAAACAACGCCTGGCACACCAACTATCGCCCATGTAAACAACGCGCGGCAACGTACTGCAACGCTTACTAACGACGACGACACCGTCGGGCGAACCGTCCCAATCTTCACCGTCCACTGATACTGCGAACAGTTATATTACTGACGCAGACAAAATAGTTGTGAATGAACTTCTCACATTTGTATGCGACAGAATCAATTCACTTCCGTACGATATGATCGTCAAGCTAATTGTCGATTTTTATTCCGATGACGACGTTGCAACTGCTAAGAACATTTCATTCCAAACGGCATTCTCCAACCGAGACACTCCGCGGCTTATCAAACGAAAGGGCAAGGACAAGAAACTGAACAACACCCAAGATATCTTAAACATTTTCATTTTCAAACGACAAGCGTGTCCGTTCTGCATCGCTGACCACTGCCCAGCCCGACTCTACCATGATACGCGGGAATGGCAAAAGGTCCAAGCTCTGCTCGGCAAATCTGACCAGACGCGCGGCAATTCCCAAAGCCAGGAAACAAGTGGGTGTTTTTGTCACCCGGCTCGCAAGATCTACGACACCGAAAGATCTGGTGACACACGTGAATCTAAAGACTGCTTTATCGGTGTCATGTGAACCACTCAGAACTAAATTTGACACTTACGCGTCCTTCTGTGTTAGACTTTCATCACGTGATCATCACCTTTTACTTGACCCAAGGGTGTGGCCCTCTGGTGTCATGGTACGTGGTTACTTTGAGTAAGTGGGCATTTGAAGACTCAGAATGAAAACCCTGATTTAATTAACATTCAATCAAATGATCAATAACATGTTATATATTGTTATAAATTATAACTTTTAATTGTCATGGTTTTAAAACATCTGAACACGATATTTTACTTCTTTGTGCACAATATGATATCCTATTTTTACAAGAGATCTGGCTCTCTAGTGAAGGTGTTAGTTTATAGCGGTCAATTCATAAAGACTACCTACAGGTTGGACGTCCATATGGTGTTAGTGTTGTGAATGACCAGCTCCATTTACAGGTTGGACGTCCATATGGCGGTATTGGTGTAGTATGGAGAAAAACTATTTCTCATGCATGCACAATTTTTGATCTACAAGATGTCAGGTTACTTGGAATTGACATAGATACTAAGGATGGCAAATTGTTTATCCTAAACGTATACCTGCTCTACCAATCACCCGACAACTATGAGGGGTTTTGTAATTATTTGGGTAAAGTTGCTTCAATAATAGCGGAAAAAGACACAAGCAACATTGTTATAACTGGTGATTTTAATGCTGCTCTAAATACTCCTTTTGAAGCTGAGCTAATTGATATGTGTGACACTATTGGTCTGGTAATCTTAGATTATGAAAAATTTGGTCGAACCTGCAATACTTATACTTATGTGAGTATTCGTATTCTATCGCGCGTAAATCATCGGCAAACTTGAGCTCAGAGGTACATCAAAAATATTTACAATGTCAAAGTTGTCAACCTATTGATGAATACGTCGGAGAACGGAGGAAGGAAATCACGTTGAACGTATCAATAGACACGTCTTTAGATGACGGCGAAATGTTATCAGGTTTCCTGCTAACATCAGCTAACATCAGTTCCAAAGAGTTGGTGCGGCAACACGCAAATCCCTATTCCTATTTTTTTTTCAAGTCTGGGAACACACATTAGATCGGCACTAGATGATCGAAGCTACATAGCAGGCTATCTTGTGAGCGTGCGTGCGTGTGTGTGTGTGCGTGCGTGCGTGCGTGCGTGCGTGCGTGCGTGCGTGCGTGCGTGCGTTTATTGCCATAATATGTTAGGATTGTTGACGGTCGTATACCGAAAGATCTCCTGCACGGTGAACTTATCACCGGTTAGGATTGTTGGCGGTCGTATACCAAAATATCCCCTGCACGGTGAACTTGTCACCGGTTAGGATTGTTGACGGTCGTATACCGAAAGATCCCCTGCACGGTGAACTTGTCACCGGTTAGGATTGTTGGCGGTCGTATACCGAAAGATCCCCTGCACGTGCACGGTGAACTTGTCACCGGTTAGGATTGTTGACGGTCGTATACCGAAAGATCCCCTGCATGGTGAACTTGTCACCGGTTAGGATTGTTGACGGTCGTATACCGAAAGATCCCCTGCACGGTGAACTTGTCACCAGTTAGGATTGTTGGCGGTCGTATACCGAAAGATCCCCTGCACGGTGAACTTGTCACCGACACGCGGTCTACTCGCCGTCCACATCTCCGCTATACCCAAACACCTGCAAGCGTGACACCGACCCACACAGCCAGGAGACAGCCGCCAATGATCGAGACCAATGAAGGCTGACGTCCATCAAACTTAAGGAACCTGCTCCTCTCGCAGGACGGACTCACATGGGCACGGTGAATAGTGACAATTGGTTCGCGTTAAACCATTTATTTTTTAACATTGCAGAATGTAATAACCACGTGGATTTTCATAGGGCGCATCTATCAATCAACATAAAAAAGGGTAAAATGTAAAGCAGCCAGCAACAGTTTACATATTTGTTACACGGCTATGCGTACAGTGTTGTACGTCCAACGTACAGTGTTGTACGTCCAACGTACAGCGTTATACGTCCAACGTACAGCGTTGTACGTCCAACGTACAGCGTTGTACGTCCAACGTACAGCGTTGTACGTCCAACGTACAGTGTTGTACGTCTAACGTACAGTGTTGTACATCCAACGTACAGTGTTGTACGTCCAACGTACAGTGTTGTACGTCCAACGTACAGTGTTGTACGTCCAACGCACCATCCGCCTTTCCCGTGCTCCAGCTTTAGAAAGAAAAATAAGGTAGGTAACGTAAAAAATAAGGTAGGTAACGTAACAAAAGTTTGACTTTTGTGAGGAGGCTGCCAAAGCGGAAGTAATAGTGACTAGTCCTACCTCTTCCCACTTGTCTTCGCCGTATTTGTTTCTGATGGCGTCAGCGATTCCCTCAATGATGAGACCGTACATGATTCACCCTTTTCCGAGCGCTGCAACAAACACAAACAATTGGTGAACGAGCAACGAGGAACTCTTATTTTAACACGTGTTTTAATCCCGGGATAATGTCCACATATCCCGCTACACGGTATACGCCATATCTCTCATTCGCACATTTCCATTCTAATACAATATTTGTTTTTCTTTAGTCATAATCAGTCAAACAATATGTGAGTGTGTGTGTGTGTGTGTGTGTGTGTGTGCGTGCGTGCGTGCGTGCGTGCGTGCGTGCGTGCGTGCGTGCGTGCGTGCGTGCGTGCGTGCGTGCGTGCGTGCGTGCGTGCGTGCGTATTAACTCTCTATTTATATTTTAAACCCTCTAACATAAACATATTTTTTAAATCTACAAAGCAGGTGTGTAGGTCTTCTTTTGTGCGAAACTTCGCTGTCAACTTTGTTTTGTGTGACCATCTGATCGCTGTTCCCTCTGACACCACTTTCACTCTCTCCAACGTTAAATAGGTGTTGCTTTTCCGTCATGCTTATACTTTACGAAACATTGATTGTCCGTCCATTCGTCGTCCGCTTTATTGCGTCGTCCAGACTGGCAATTCTGTCAAGTTTGCTATCTTTTGTGTCTGGTTTATCAATGTTTTGCCCTCCATTTCAGTGTTGCAATTGGTTCTTTGGTTGTCGTCCGGTCGCTTTGCCCTCCATTTCAGTGTTGCAATTGGTTCTTTGGTTGTCGTCCGGTCGTTTTGCCCTCCATTTCAGTGTTGCAATTGGTTCTTTGGTTGTCGTCCGGTCGTTTTGCCCTTCATTTTAGTGTTGCAATTGGTTCTTTGGTTGTCGTCCGGTCGTTTTGCCCTCCATTTCAGTGTTGCAATTGGTTCTTTGGTTGTCGTCCGGTCGTTTTGCCCTCCATTTTAGTGTTGCAATTGGTTCTTTGGTTGTCGTCCGGTCGTTTTGCCCTTCATTTCAGTGTTGCAATTGGTTCTTTGGTTGTCGTCCGGTCGTTTTGCCCTCCATTTTAGTGTTGCAATTGGTTCTTTGGTTGTCGTCCGGTCGTTTTGCCCTTCATTTCAGTGTTGCAATTGGTTCTTTGGTTGTCGTCCGGTCGTTTTGCCCTTCATTTCAGTGTTGCAATTGGTTCTTTGGTTGTCGTCCGGTCGTTTTGCCCTTCATTTCAGTGTTGCAATTGGTTCTTTGGTTGTCGTCCGGTCGTTTTGCCCTCCATTTCAGTGTTGCAATTGGTTCTTTGGTTGTCGTCCGGTCGTTTTGCCCTCCATTTCAGTGTTGCAATTGGTTCTTTGGTTGTCGTCCGGTCGTTTTGCCCTTCATTTCAGTGTTGCAATTGGTTCTTTGGTTGTCGTCCGGTCGTTTTGCCCTCCATTTCAGTGTTGCAATTGGTTCTTTGGTTGTCGTCCGGTCGTTTTGCCCTCCATTTTAGTGTTGCAATTGGTTCTTTGGTTGTCGTCCGGTCGTTTTGCCCTTCATTTCAGTGTTGCAATTGGTTCTTTGGTTGTCGTCCGGTCGTTTTGCCCTCCATTTTAGTGTTGCAATTGGTTCTTTGGTTGTCGTCCGGTCGTTTTGCCCTTCATTTCAGTGTTGCAATTGGTTCTTTGGTTGTCGTCCGGTCGTTTTGCCCTTCATTTCAGTGTTGCAATTGGTTCTTTGGTTGTCGTCCGGTCGTTTTGCCCTTCATTTCAGTGTTGCAATTGGTTCTTTGGTTGTCGTCCGGTCGTTTTGCCCTCCATTTCAGTGTTGCAATTGGTTCTTTGGTTGTCGTCCGGTCGTTTTGCCCTCCATTTTAGTGTTGCAATTGGTTCTTTGGTTGTCGTCCGGTCGTTTTGCCCTTCATTTCAGTGTTGCAATTGGTTCTTTGGTTGTCGTCCGGTCGTTTTGCCCTCCATTTTAGTGTTGCAATTGGTTCTTTGGTTGTCGTCCGGTCGTTTTGCCCTTCATTTCAGTGTTGCAATTGGTTCTTTGGTTGTCGTCCGGTCGTTTTGCCCTTCATTTCAGTGTTGCAATTGGTTCTTTGGTTGTCGTCCGGTCGTTTTGCCCTTCATTTCAGTGTTGCAATTGGTTCTTTGGTTGTCGTCCGGTCGTTTTGCCCTCCATTTCAGTGTTGCAATTGGTTCTTTGGTTGTCGTCCGGTCGTTTTGCCCTTCATTTCAGTGTTGCAATTGGTTCTTTGGTTGTCGTCCGGTCGTTTTGCCCTCCATTTCAGTGTTGCAATTGGTTCTTTGGTTGTCGTCCGGTCGTTTTGCCCTCCATTTCAGTGTTGCAATTGGTTCTTTGGTTGTCGTCCGGTCGTTTTGCCCTCCATTTTAGTGTTGCAATTGGTTCTTTGGTTGTCGTCCGGTCGTTTTGCCCTTCATTTCAGTGTTGCAATTGGTTCTTTGGTTGTCGTCCGGTCGTTTTGCCCTTCATTTCAGTGTTGCAATTGGTTCTTTGGTTGTCGTCCGGTCGTTTTGCCCTTCATTTCAGTGTTGCAATTGGTTCTTTGGTTGTCGTCCGGTCGTTTTGCCCTCCATTTCAGTGTTGCAATTGGTTCTTTGTTTGTCGTCCGGTCGTTTTGCCCTCCATTTCAGTGTTGCAATTGGTTCTTTGTTTGTCGTCAGGTCGTTTTCAGCTGTCACTAAAACGTGAATCTAGGTTTTGTGACATGATTGTCTGTGGCTAGCCACTAAAACAGGGTGAGTATGGTGACGCCCGCACTGACACACCTATATACAAATTACATGCATGCATGCATGCATACATAAGCACGTACATGCGTCAACTGATGATACGTTTACTACAAAATAAACTGGTGCAGGTATTTCCAAAATGCTTTCACAAAACAAACGAAAGTAAATGACATCGGGTCTCAGTGATATCCAACGATAGAAAGAAATCGATATGTTTCTTCGTCACCGCTTATTTGTACGTTTGAGTCGTCTACTTGCATTGCTTAAATTAATAATATAATATCCAACGTGCCGCAAAACATAAATCTCATTACCCTGTTTCCTGTAGAACTAATGTTGTCCTTTGTTTATATCACGTTTCCCGCTGGCGTCGATATGTATTGAAATTATACACTCCTGATATTGGTTCATACACGAGCAATTTGTACGGGTATAATATTATGCGCTTACGACAACGTGGAATGCAATTACGTTTAACGTCTCTGAAATGTGTTCAGTGACGTCACTGAAATATGTTCAGTGACGTCACGGATATTATTTATGTTCCGGGAATTGCCGAATCTGTGTTGAATAATTCAAGGGTCATCGCTAGGCAGACAAATAACAGCATCTTCACTTGCGTTCGTGTGATTATCCTCGCAAGAAATGGATTGTATTATAAATAAAAAACTACGAGCACCCTTCCCGGAATGTACACTAGTATTCGATTGTTTAATATAGGAGAATATATTATGATGCTGAAATAATAGTTAGGACCTACGTGTTAACACATATCATGTTTTAGCTTACCGACAGTGTTGAAGTATCGCGCATGTAATGATGACAAGTGCATGCCTATGAGCACGTCTGTGACATTGACGTTATCCGTGGATGTTTAAAAGGCCAATGTCACTGCACAACAGCCAGGAATTATGTTAACAATCAAATATCCATAATGGTTCGGGTTTCAAATGGAGCCACTGCGTATATCTATCGAGGAGACTGTAGCTAGAATACGTAATGTCCGTCCACGTTAAACTAACAGACTAACTTTCACCCCAGACCCACCTTTATGGTGGATATACAGAAACCCGCTCGTTGCAACAAGTACTTGACGCTCCCTGCAATGTCTCTCCTCGGTCGAGTATTCCTCATTCAACCTGCCCTCGTCAAAATATCCCCACAACAACAAACAAACCGCCCTTCTGCCAACGCTTTATAAGTCGACCCTCCCTTCTGGCCACATGTTACCATGGCAACAGGTCTAGTGAAACACATTAGATTGTGACTAATTATACGATCTTAACGAATTCGATTTTGACCCTGACACATAACGTGTGCATGGTACGTTGCCTAGTTGCCTGTCAAGGATCACACGGAGTGGACGAACTGCTGACCGCGACGTGTGCTTCGTTAAAATCGTGTTAGCGAACAAGCACGACAGAGCCGGAATCCTCGGGCGCTGCCTCGAGACATCGCTTCAGCGAAGTGATTATTCTGCTCGAGAGCTCTCGCGTGGATTTGACGGCATTGTGTTGGACACGTTGACCGTAGGGTTATCCGTCTAATTCGCGTCGCATTGACTTCACAGAAATGTTTATTGTTTACAGTACGAATGCGGCGTTTTGTGTTTACATTTGTGAGAAAAATTATAACGGTACTACTTATAAAAGAGTAATAAATATTATGTGAATATATTGGGTTTGTTTACATATTTGTGTTCACAAACTGGACACGTCTTTGTCATAATCCTTTCATATTAGGGGAACTAACGCATCAAATCACATACTATGTTGTAGTTGGTCAATAGTGTTGTTAAATTGGTTACATATCGGTGAAGTTTGTTAATTATAACAACATATAGCCAATAAAACCGTAAATCATATAAACAAATATATTTTATCGTAAATAAATGTTTACATTAAAGTGAATTACTGACAAGTCTGATCAACGGGTTACACGTTATAAGATGTTTTTTTTTCATTTTCAGTCATGCCCTATAAGAACTGTTGATCATCTATAAAACAGTACAGACAGAAACGATGGAAAAGAAATGTGGTTTTCGCGTTGCACGTTATGGACGCCAGTGACCGATCGATTGGATGCAGCACCGTTCTACAGGAAGCCTCTTGTCAAAGTTAATTCCATGAATGTCCATGTCAAAGACACCGCGTTCAATAAGACGATTACGAGAGAGTAAGGTGTGCACGATCTCAACTGGTTATAATTTATAATTTCTTGGAAATAACATTATCTCGAAAAGCTGCGAAGTGCGTAAGTCCTACCTTCCTAACCTATACGCGTTCGACTTATGTAATGGAATTGAAAAGTGTAAATACAATAGAGCCCGCACGTACGCACGCATGCGCGCGCAGACACACACACACACACACACACACACACACACACACACACACACACACACCATACCTAGACGCGTGCTTGGAATACGAGAATCAGTGACAACGTTTACAGTCGGCGCCGAGGCTGCATTCCTCCGTCGATAATTAGTCGATCGACGCCGGAACGCGTCTCCGGCCTAAACTCGCGTCTGCGGCTAGGCGCCCGCCAGGCCCTCCCCCGTCTTCCCTGTATGTGCTCCTTTCCTCCGTCTCCCGACCAAAGTCTCTCCTCCGAACACCCTCTCTCACCGACTTCGCTTTCCGACAGATTCGTATCTTCCGGATTAAGATAAATTGTCTTCGGTTCGGCGTCCGCGATCTATCGACGTCAACAACAACAACGTCAACAACACCAGTCAGTGCCCGGTCACTCGTGGTCAACGCTCAGTCTTGACCACCCATCACGGCCTCATACATACATCCTCCGTCAATCCACCAACATCACGTAAATCCTATTTCTGAAGATGTCTTACCGGTGTTTCAATACACCTCTAGCCAGTCTCGTTTCAGCTTGCTCTTTCAGCGGCTGGACACGGAGCGGTTGTCGCTCTGAGATCGCGTCGCCTCGATGCGCGGCCACGGCATAAATCAACTGCTCGAACACTGGCTTTAACAAGACTCAGGCAGCTGGTCGACTCGAGGGCGTCACCGGGCCGAGCGACTCAGATCACCAGGCAACAACTAATCGCATTTGCTTCACGACGCTAGGCTCTTTTTAAGATCACTTCTCTTTAGCAATGCGCTATTTCACGTATGTATGAAAACAAGAAACAGTTCTTTAGACACGAACTCTGTATATCGCCAAAGACAGGAGCCCTGCAGATCACTGAAGACACGAGCCTTGAAGATCGTTAAAAACGCAAACCCGGTGATCACTTAAGGCACGAGCCATGTGGATCACCGAAGTCCCAAGCCCTGTAGATCTATCAATATACACACGAACCTTGTACATCAATGAAAACACTAACCCTGTTGATCACAAAAGACGCGAGCCCTGTAGACCACTAAAGACGCGAGCCCTGTAGACCACTAAAGACGCGAGCCCTGTAGACCACTAAAGACGCGAGCCCTGTAGACCACTAAAGACGCGAGCCCTGTAGACCACTAAAGACGAGGTCCGGTTTTTCCGGATCACTTCTCTGTTACACGTCTGTGATTACACGGATGTCGTTTATCGATCTGACCTTTGTGTTAGCGGCCGATACTAGGTATTTGATAACGACAGATTGTAAACCAATTAACTGCACGTTGATTACACGTGACAGAAACGTCAATATAAGCATAAATGACTACGTACGTTCCTTTGTGTTAAGCCATTCTTTGCAACGGCTAATCGAGCTCCGTGTATCGCTTATACATAGACATTGGCAGTATATTTTTGGGTTGTCATGTCGCGATAAAATCGATCACGCGTCACATAACAGTTCCACTGAACGACAGCGCACCGATTATAACCTGAATACACCACATCGACAATGAGATCCAGTATTAAAGGTGTCTAGCTGTTGGACCAACGGGTTGGTCGGCTTTGTCACTCACGAATGTGACGTCTACGCGTGACACTCGTATTAATTAAGCAATTGGCCGACACGTTTGTTCTCAAATGGCACAGACATCAGCACCGTCTCTGTCGCAGCTATCGTCACTAGGGCGGTAACGACTCATAAAGCCACGATGCGATATTCATCGCGATATTCGCGTCGCGATACAGCTGAAAAGAAACAATTTATTTGTGCCGCATTACACAGTCGTAAAATTTAAATGTCTAGTGAAAACACAATGTTCAAGAAAAAGTGGAATAATCAAATATAGTTTTGTCGCAAACGCGACATAAAGCGAGACTTCGACAAGTAGCAAGCGAATGTGACTCAGTTGGCGTTGACTAGATGATATATGGGTAGACTCGACTCGGTTTCCACGGCGTGCTATTGACGTGGTTGCAACGGTCAACACGATACAACTTTGGAAAATATGTTTGTATGTTTCATATATTCTTGTAAAATATACCGAATACCGCATCGTGATAAAATAAGGCGATTCAAATGCTTCCAGACGATTCAGTTAGCCAACACGCGCAAGTTATCGGCCCCACTCCGCCGATTAATCCCGCCGGCCACGGCTGGGTCGGAGTGTATTAGTGATGCACATTACAGTAATTATCTATGCTAATTCGATATAAAATACGATTGTGACAAACTACTTCTTCCTTGACAGCGACAGATCGCTGCCTAGGCAAAGGCGAAGTCCGCTCATGCAAGGGAAACCCCTGGCATTTGTAACATGGATGCTTATTGGATGATTCACATTTAATGACGTCAGTATATTGGGCAATACCAGGAAAACATAAAAGCAGGGATGGCGGACGAAATTGCAAGAATGGTAGAGTTCGATAGTTTGTGAAGGATATTACGACAAATTTACTTCATACTGGTGATACTAAGGAGGCAGACAATCCGACTGACAATAATTATGTGCCAAGATATTCTGATTAATGTGATATATGGCTGTGAAAGTGAACTTTGGAACAATTGTAACTTTTTCGTAAATAAAGGTCACATTGAAATGTTTATTAAATTCAATACTTTATTTTATTGGTCTGCTAGTTATAAGAAATGAACAACAATATTTGGTATGATTTATATTTAGTAAATTATTATTTATTCTAATTTAAAGAAGACAGTGTCGATAACTTTGCTTTATTACGTATACTTATAAAGTATACATTTTTGTGGGGCCCGTTCAAACTCACATGGCCCAGTTCAAAATAGGACTGGGCCAGTTAACAAAAATCTGGCCCAGTTAATTTTTTTGAAAATGTCAGACACTGTATCAACGTCACAGCCTGGGAGGACCTGGCCGCGCACTGTCCACTTTGGTGCCGCGCAATCCTATAAGCAACGACCTGAGGCAGTCCGCCTACTGAATGAGGCCGAGGAGTGGAAGCGGAGAAAGGAGTGGGACCTAGACCCGCAAACCTCATTATCACCGGGAACCGGCTGCCCCAGCTGCCCCAGCTGCCCCAGCTGCCCCAGCTGCCCCAGCTGCCCCAGCTGCCCCAGATGTCCCAGCTGCCCCCCGCTGCCCCCGCTGCCCCCGCTGCCCTCCGCTGCCCCCGCTGCCCCCCGCTGCCCCCGCTGCTCCAGCTGCCCCCGCTGCCCCCGCTGCCCCCCGCTGCCCCCGCTGCCCCCGCTGCCCCCGCTGCCCCCGCTGCCTTAACGTTTACAGATCACAAATCGGGCTCCTGGGTCACCTCAGGACCCACGACCGAATCTTGGCCGAAGTCATAATAGTTCCGAGGGACCGCTGATAATTATTATGTAATCGTCTATAATCGGGGCGAGTACAATTAGATGAAAGTAGTGTTCGTCGTCTTGATCCGGTGCTGCAGCCAGTGGACCAGAGTCTCCGAAACGACGGATTAATGAATGGCCGAAGTGAGAGAGAGCGACGGCGATAGTTTGACAGCGGCCGGTGCACGTGTATGGAATGGAGCCGTCGACTCTACAGCGCACTAACGTCAGATGTCAGCGAGTGCAGGTTGTTGTTGTTGCAGACCGTTCACTTGTTGGGCGCGCGGCGCCAGGACGCGCCAGTGCTATAATTGCTATAGGAACCGCGTTCTTTGATTTCTGCGCCGGCGAGTGTAACGCAATGTTCTCGTACTGTCCCTTCACAATGTTCTCGTACTGTTCCTTCACAATGTTCTCGTACTGTTCCTTCACAATGCTCTCGTACTGTTCCTTCACAATGTTCTCGTACTGTTCCTTCACAATGTTCTCATACTGTTCCTTCACAATGTTCTCGTACTGTTCCTTCACAATGTTCTCGTACTGTTCCTTCACAATGTTCTCATACTGTTCCTTCACAATGTTCTCATACTGTTCCTTCACAATGTTCTCGTACTGTTCCTTCACAATGTTCTCGTACTGTTCCTTCACACACTGCGGTGCAGATCTTATCGATAATTCCGGACCCTCGTTATACATACATATATATGCCTATATATTATGTATATGTATGTATACGTGACCGCAGGAAGGAGTTTTGATTACGAAGCACATTTCTGACCTTGTAATAGCAATTTTAGTAGCAATTTGTCGCATAGGTGACTGCGTGCGTGTTCCTGCGCCAAATGCCTTTTCTTCGTAATCAAACTTCTGTAATTACTGCGGCCATTACGGTGCACTGCTAGCAGTACATTAATCTGCGCTGTCCGTTCAGTTTTTGTGTGCACGAGGAAAGTAATTACAAAGGTTGTGGCGTTTAAACTGACAGCTGCCTCCCGCGTCGCACAAAAGAAATGAATGAAGATTGTGTCCATATACAGCTGGTCAATGGCCCCGGGTTACTGCGGTGGCAAGTCCAAACTAACATCGGAACTAGCGAGCGAATGTGTGGTTAACTTGCCTACGTAGCCGTCATTGTAGACATTCTAGAAGAATGAAAACATGCCATGCCCTCTGGCGAGTGTTGCTCTGTCGCCACCAGACGGCGCATGTCTCAGACGCTGGACGCCGTATGAAAGAGCACACCTGAAGTCGATCACATTGGTAATAGCACCACATATATGTCACGACTTGATCGAAAATATATACCCATTAAAACTAACATCAGGACTAATACAGTGGTGAAATTATAAAATAACGCATTTATTTCTAAATCGGCGTGGCTTCCCATTATAGAGACTGCCCTTAAAACAATTATGTTAAATGTAAGTTTATGCATTGCAGAGTTGCATATACAGTCTGGACATGTTATATCATTCCTCTCCCGAATGGATAATATGTTTGACCTATGCTTTGCGTAGTGTGATCTCATTTGCATGCACATTTCTTTACATAGGCAAGTGTGTGTGTGGATGTGTGTAATTGGATGGCTGCTTCTGGGGTGAGTGGGTGGGTGGGTGGGTTGGTGAGTTCTTACGCCACAACGCCACAAATTCCTTGTTTATTTTTTTTAATGTTACTTGGCAATAAACCGTCTGAGTCTGGTCACGGTGCCGAGCTGTAAGCGCCATTGTGCTGGTAGCAGCGGATACTGCTTGGATTTTGTGGGCATCGAGCGCCCTGTGAACGCGATGGTAACCATGAACTCGTGACATTTCCACACACTGAACCACACACTGAACCACACACTGAACCACATGCGCTACGAGATGTCGGGAACATAATTATCATTATTTTACCGTTGAATGAATGAACGTTCTGATTTCTTGGATTGTTTCAATAGACATCTCATTTACCACGCCCGTAGCGTGAAGTAGACAAAATATTCGGAGAATTCAACCATGTTTCTTGTAAATAAGAGGTAAATAAGATGCCTAGTAATTATTTTTTTTCTTAATTCATGGTATACAAATAGTGTGCTCGTGATTTTGAAACGACACCCCCTTTTTGCACCCTTAAAATACTCCTGACCAGGGAAAGGGTACATTTCAGGACAGTGACACTTGTGCGCACAGGTTTTAATGTGACGGAAGGATCCCCGTGTGCGAAGACAGAATTCTGTTTTTGAGCAAATGACGGGGATTAGTTTCCATGTTGATTTTCTCGAGAAAAAAAAGTGCAGGATTCGACGAACACACTACTGGGGGGGGGGGGTCGGGGGGTCGGTGACGAGACAAACAACGAAGTGTACAGTTTTGGTTAAAACCGAATCGTAATTTTGTGCACATTGTGAAATTGCATGATTACATTTTAGCATTGGTTTTAATGAAGACATCGATAGTAGTCTATTAGCCTGCTAGTTTAATTTCGCTGGTTGTAGACTCGTGCATCATCCGGCGGCCCGGGTCGTCTGCTTAGGCAGTGGCTGTCTGCACGTGTTATTCACGTTTCATCGACCGCGATATTAACTAATGATAAATGGCTGTTTATGTGTTGTAGGCGGACAGGCAGACAGACAGGCAGGCATGCTGGCAGGCAGGCATGCTGGCAGGCAGGCAGGCAGGCAGGCAGGCAGGCAGGCAGGCAGGCAGGCAGGCAGGCAAGCAGCTGGCCGACGGTTGAACATAATATGGATCGTATCTTGGCTGCAGAGAGGCTGGCAGAGAGGCTGGTTGGCAAGCGGGTGGAACGAACAATCTCCTATATGTAGCATTCCACGCAGCTCCGTATAGAACATTGCCTACACGAACATTCTCGCGAATCATTCAACGGCCACCGGGTCAGAAACGGCATCGACTGACTGCTTCTGGGCAGTCCAGTATTCAGGCGGAGAAATCAAATTAAACCAGACAGGAGGATAACTGTAAATCACATCGTTCTTCTTGGCATGTTGCTTAGCGTGGCGGTGCAGTGACATGGTAGTTGGCGTGGTGGTACAATGGCATAGTGTTTGGCGTGGTGGTACAATGGCATGGTGTTTGGCATGGTGGTACAATGACATGGTGTTTGGCGTGGTGATACAATGGCATGGTGTTTGGCGTGTTGGTACAATGGCATGGGGTTTGGCGTGGTGGTACAATGGCATGGTGTTTGGCGTGGTGGTACAATGACATGGTGTTTGGCGTGGTGGTACAATGGCATGGTGGTTGGCGTGGTGGTACAATGGCATGGTGTTTGGCGTGGTGGTACAATGGCATGGTGTTTGGCGTGGTGTTACAATGGCATGGTGGTTGGCGTGTTGGTACAATGGCATCGTGTTTGGCGAGGTAGTGCAATGACACGGTGTTTGGCGTGTTGGTACAATGACATGGTGTTTGGCGTAGTGGTACAATGGCATGGTGTTTGGCGTGTTTGTACAATGGCATGGTGTTTGGCGTGGTGGTACAATGGCATGGTGTTTGGCGTGGTGGTACAAAGACATGGTGTTTGGCGTGGTGGTACAATGACATGGTGTTTTGCGTGGTGTTACAATGACATGGTGTTTGGCGTGGTGGTACAATGGCATGGTGTTTGGCATGTTGGTACAATGACATGGTGTTTGGCGTGGTGGTACAATGACATGGTGTTTGGCGTGTTGGTACAATGACATGGTGTTTGGCGTGGTGGTACAATGGCATGGTGTTTGGCGTGTTGGTACAATGACATGGTGTTTGGCGTAGTGGTACAATGACATGGTGTTTGGCGTGGTGTTACAATGGCATGGTGGTTGGCGTGGTGGTAAAATGACACGGTGTTTGGCGTGTTGGTACAATGTCATGGTGTTTGGCGTGTTGGTACAATGTCATGGTGTTTGGCGTGGTGGTACAATGGCATGGTGTTTGGCGTGGTGGTACAGTGACATGGTGTTTGGCGTGGTGGTACAATGACATGGTGTTTGGCGTGGTGGTACAATGACATGGTGTTTGGCGTGGTGGTACAATGGCATGGTGTTTGGCGTGTTGGTACAATGGCATGGTGTTTGGCGTAGTGGTACAATGACATGGTGTTTGGCGTGGTGGTACAATGACATGGTGTTTGGCGTGGTGGTACAATGACACGGTGTTTGGCGTGTTGGTACAATGGCATGGTGTTTGGCGTAGTGGTACAATGACATGGTGTTTGGCGTGTTTGTACAATGGCATGGTGTTTGGCGTGGTGGTACAATGACATGGTGTTTGGCGTGGTGGTACAAAGACATGGTGTTTGGCGTGGTGGTACAATGACACGGTGTTTGGCGTGGTGGTACAATGACATGGTGTTTGGCGTGGTGGTACAATGGCATGGTGTTTGGCGTGGTGGTACAATGACATGGTGTTTGGCGTGGTGGTACAATGACATGGTGTTTGGCGTGGTGGTACAATGGCATGGTGTTTGGCGTGGTGGTACAATGGCATGATGATGACTCCGCACTAGAATACATGTTGCCACGGAGGAATGAGCCCGTACAACGGTGACGCAACAGCTCAACCACGGCGCCAAATCCGCATTAGCAACGCGCGAATTTTGTCGACAGGAGAGTCGAACTTAGTGGTTTTAAACCGAGAACACTTACCCGCCTAGGCGCTCGTCTAAAGCCACATCTCGGTTTGTTTCGAGCCAAGTCTAGCCCTAGCATCGGCCCGGACATATATCGTGCAGACTACTACTACAAGTGCCGTTGGTTCAGTGTTCGGGCAGATACAGATACGGACGGAATAAAACGATATCAGCGCTCAAAAATCTCCCGGCTAGAGAAGGTCACGAACGCCGTGTCTGTGACACTGCCCAGACCCAGCATCCAGCTACACCCTTTCGCAGAAGTAGCATCACCCAGTGCAGCGGTCGGTGAGCTACACTCTTTCGCAAAGCCCCAGTCATTCGTACCTTCGACAAAGCAGATTACCACAGTATTCGATAATAAAGCGGTGGCTGTCCATGACACGAATCCCTGGTATGAGTGTATGTTACGAAGGCCAAGAACGGACGTCGCTGTTGTGTGCAGAATGTTTGCAATACGATTCCGCGATGCGATGACGCGATGCGATGGAGCGATGACGCGATGGAATGATGATCGCGTCATCGCTCCATCGCCATCGATTTCCATATTCAGCACACAACAGATATGGTCCTTCTCGGCCACCATAGTATGTCAGCGTACATATGACGATATTGATCAATACTGAAATCACTGGCCAGTGTAACCATGCACTTTAAGCATCTGAATAAACGAACCACATTTCGTGCTTTAGGTATCCGAAGGCAGTAGTATACGATGCTTGCTCAACACCAGCTGTTATACCAGTCCTCAGTCCACTAAAACTGTTCCGTATGTATGCAACTAAAAAGATTGCATTGTGCGGCTAATTTTACACAGTTCAGCTGTGTGTTTGTGTAATCCATCCGAGGTAACACATCCATGTACATACATGTTGTTTTGTTTCGTTGAAATGAGTAATTTTGACTTGAAATTATGCATAAATCCGTTGTAAAAACGTATTGGTTAATTGGCCTATAGCATTCCTAGTCAAATCGAGTGTCGCCATCTACCGGCTACGAAATGTACCTACATCAAACGAAAAATGGGATGAGCGTACTATACTACATACAAAACTCCCGCAAGGTTTCGAAGAATTCTGTATTGTCATTCACCGAGGCGATAAAAAGCCTTGCTTTCATGTTTTCCAAATTATTTCCTATTATCGTTCTTCCAGCATGGCAGACGTGCCGCAATGTTGGGTCGTGCTCGATAGAGCATCGTTCTGTGCAGTTCAGTTTGTTCCCATGGTAGTTACTGCCAAGGCGGTCATCGGATTTATGGATGTTGAATATTGACCATCGTTATTTAGGGGTGGGGACATTGGGCCATGGAATGTGAATACTGCCACGACTACGGACCCTTCATACGTCTTCGTCCCCCTTCCGAAATCATAAATACGACACTAGGACGACACTAGATGTTAATGTTCGTTGTACCATTGTTCATTGAACAGTACTTTGTTTTATAACCGTACAACATAGCCACTGCATACAGATGCACATACACAGCTCGACGTGTTCCCGGCTGTCGTTGTTCTGTACAAACCTCGCTGTTCGACGTCCTACTTTCTCCATTTCATATTTTGTTGTGTGTTTGTATCTCATGCGGAGCTCGCATACTCGGACTTGTTGGTTCTTTCCAAGCATTTGTACAGGTTCCAACACACCAAACACACTCAACACACCCAACACACCCAATACACCCAACACACGGTTGCAGCTTTTGCAGACACACGTGAAATGTGATAATCGGGTAATGTTGGGCAACCCCGGCGATGTATCCATCTAAGGAATAGTGGACATCAATTAGTTGGATCACCGGGAGTAATCCAACTCGGAAATGCTATTTCCAAGAAGGCATTGGGGAAGAACGCGCCTGGAACGTGCATATGAAATCCATTGTTAGGTTGACGACATTGGGGACGTTGATGAAATTGATGAAATTGATGACATTGAGGACATTGACGACATTGAGGACATTGATGACATTGTTAGGTTGAGGACATTGATGACATCGAGGACATGGCTAGGTTGAGGACATTGATGACATTGTTAGGTTGAGGACATTGAGGACATTGATGACATTGATGACGTTGATGACATCGAGGACATTGATGACATTAAGGACATTAGGTTCTTATTCACCAATTTGACCGTCTGAGATTGACCATATCATAGATGTCTTCTTGAAGATGGCTGAGTTGTAGTTGTCCCGCTTATCCAGTTACTTAATTCCCTATAGTTGACCGTGACACGCGCTGCTTCGTCATCTCAGACGTGTTTCGTATTTCCCTCTCCTGCTTTGTTTCGTTCTTCTTGTGTTTTTCTTTTTGCTATTCATAGCGACTTTGGTTATCATCGATGACTTGCTGATGGATAAGCACTTCCTCGAATACATTAACACGAACTGGGATACATCCAATCCTGAATGCTGCGCGTTTGTGTAACATAAACAATCGTTTAGACAAACGATAAGTCTAACGCCGCAGCATCCTGGACTCTCCGGTGTATTTCCATTTCATTTTTGCCAACACACATATTGAACATGAATACACATATTGAAAGAATAGTAGTTATTTCAGTATGGTCGACCCATTCCCAAATGACTACATACCCTTCAGCTGTCTTTATACGACATATATCTTTGTACCGGCTAGAGTACGCTCTCAGTTAAACATCAGTAACATCACGTGAATATCACGTGGACGATGACGTCACGGCGTCCGGACAGCCGATTCGTGGTTGTTGCCGCCAAAACGGAACCAAGATGGTAAACCAGCCAAGGTCAATGCCGCCATTAATCCAGTTGCTAAATGACACGACGTTCTACGTCCTCTGCCCTTCATTCTGCGCCTGCCGAAACGATTATCGCCCGTTCCGACAAATCCACTGGGCCCGACGAGTTGCGAAGGCGCCGGTCGTCAGTAGAATTCATCGTTCCCGAAGGCGGGTTTCATCAGCCGGTTGTTACGCCGTTGGAACAACTTTCGCTTCATCCTTTCTTCCAACTCGTCCGAGAAGTTGAGCGTCTTGAAGCGCGACCTCTTCCAGCGCGTCGACATATCCTGCACACTCGGGGTTCCTATGTCTTCCTCGTCGCTGTTCTCTTGGTTCCACCCGAACAGCCGAACGAAGAAGCGACGGATCGCCTGCACGAAGATGGGCAGCGGCATAAACAGCTCGGGTCGGATCCGGCAACTCATGCACGGCGTCTCGCCGAGGTGGTCCAACAGCAGCACCGCGAAGAAACTGTTCAAGGGGAACCAGACGAATCGCAGCAGCATCCACTCGCCAACGCTTTGCGCTATGTCGGCCACCCGCAGGTTCCACGGCGTCACGGCCGTCTCCGATGTGCGCTTCTTTCGCCGAGAAGCGCCGTAGAAGACAACGTCGACGTCGAACAGCCTAACGAGCATCAGCCAGATGCAGAACTCTGCCCCGCGCGTCAGAACCACCATCGGCTGGAGGAAGGCGCGCGCTACATGGTCGATGAAGAGCAGTGGCGCCACATGGCGAATCAGCAAGGACACGTGGTGCTGCGGGAAACAGACGCAAAAACGATTATACATGATTCTATATATTTATTTAAAGAACACCAGCTTATACAGATTACGCCCGAACTAATCGGTTCCACTGATAAGTACTCTAATTATTGAAACATGCACAGGAATACATTGGACTCTCACAATACGGCACATGTTGTGAGGCTGACAATGATGATTAATGTGTATGTCTCGAGGGCTGGGCTGGGGTGGCTGGAGAAAAGCATGTGTGATGGAAAGCCGTCGCCTGCCAATGAATTGTTGCGCGTATTCCTGGTAACAGTATCGTCAGCCGTCACTTCACTTTCCAGTGATTCCTTACCAGCAATATTTAGGTCCCCCCCCATTAAAGGATAGACCTATGCTCTGAGTATGTGTTAGTCCCCCACGAAAACGTCTTATAAATATGAGGATAGTTCCCACTCCTTGGGAGTCCCACGTGACGTACCATGAACGTCGATGCGTCATCACAGAGTTCCATTTCTCGGTGCATCTTAGTCATTGTCTGACGACCGGCAATACGGCCGCTGTCGCGCGTAATTTTCACCACACGTAGGGGTTTTCACGTTCAGCGCTCGTGACAACGTCGCCATGACGTCATAATCTCAACCATCGTCGTGACGTCACGAATTTGCGCTACGGCGCCGTAACGTCGCAGGGCTTCTTCGTCAAACGTTCGCTGTGTGACTATCATATTCCTGAGCGGTCGTTCACGTCCAACTAATAATTATTATATAAAATACAGCGCACCAAAACAAAAGGGATTATATGTAATCATGTCATAACTGATAAGCAGTTCCAGTTGTAAACAGTTGGATTGGTACGCTAGGGAGCTATAGAGGATAAGCAAGTTTAAACAGGTGGGTTTTTAGTTTACGGCAAAATGTTGTTATATTTCTTACATACTTAAAACAAACAAGGAGTGAGTTCCACAGAGTCGGTGCAGCAACTGATAAAGCGCTAACATTAGTACATACATTTGTCTTAACACTGGGAACAAAAAGTTGATTAGAATTATATGACCGACGCTGTCTGGCAGGTGATCAGTGAGCAGTGAATGTAGATATGCTGGTTGATTGGATGAAAGTGCTTCATAGGTAATTGTACAGATTTAATGTGCACTGGATGTTTACAGTGTGTTACGCTACGCCCTCTCGGTAGGTTTTACACGCACTACTGTAGTTTAAGTGCTACATAACAGCTATTTGTACAATTTCTAATCTGTACGCGGCGATGTAGTGATTAATTAATCACACAGGAACCAAACTGTTGTAATCGTTATAATTTTCAAGATATTTATTATTAGTTTTCATAAATTGAACTTGTCGTAAAAGACAAGTCGTTTTTCGTAGGCAAATACTTACAAATTATGAGATATCTAACCACAATTCAAGTGCCAATATCTTATTTATGAACAGTAGTATCTACGCTTTAGTAAGGAACTCCAAACTACTCCACCGTATACTTGAATTTGTAGCATTTTCCTAATAGTTTTTAATATTGCCCTGAACCCCTTCGGTGGCTGCCAGAGCAAATATAGTTTCGATGTTTTTTATGTGGCAGGCGTATGACGTGGTCGTGGCGACACTTCCAATTTTGAGTAATATTACTACAATATCCCTGACCAAGAAGATAATATTAGTTCAAACGCAATGACAACTGTACCGATTGTTTTTTATTTTAGTTTGTGTTGTAGAACCATCAACTGTAAATAGTGTTCAGAGTTTTATCATGTCAGGCATATAATGCTAATCTAGTTGAGTCGTCATTGCTTATGATGGCTTGCTTCAATTCATGTCATTTTGAAAATATTGATAACTTCGCTTGTAAATTTTGGCAGCATGTCAGCTAGCAGAAATCACATCTCATAGGTAGGGTGGCGTTGACAGAGTCAGATCATTGCAGCTATAGGCCCGGGTCAAGTTTTAAAGGTGGAAACGTGACTACAAAAATATAATGATGTTTTGAAATAGTCTTCCATCAAAAGTCCTTTAGAGATGGATACAATTTGAGACACCATAAGATAATAATTTGAGTGAAGTCACTGGCTCAAATCATCACACTACTTGCTAAAAGTGATGTTCTGGCCCATAGTATAATTAATTTGCACTACAGGCACTGCAGCGGATCAGAAGAGTTGAGTCTGTCAAAGGCACGGTTGATTATCAGAACGAGTTCTCAGATCTCTTTGAAGGACTCGGCAAGATGGAAGGTTCTTACACAATCACTACGAAGGAAGATGCCCAGTCTGTCACCATCACCGTGCCAAGAAGACTACCTCTACCACTGATGGCCAAAACAAAGAAAGAGCTGATAAAGATGGAAGAAATGGGAGTGATAACGAGAATCGAACAACCTACTGACTGGTGTCCGCCTGTGGTCGTAGTCCCGAAGAAAGACGATGTCGGGAGCTGCGTTGACCTGACGAAGCTCAACGAAAGCGTATTTCGCGAACGGCACGAAATTCCGTCGTTTGAATATACACTAGGACAGTTGGCAGGAACGAAAATCTTCACCAAACTGGACGCAAACTCTGGATTTTGGCAAGTTCCTCTGTCAGTAGTCTGCCTTACCATTCACAACATTCATAACCCCGTTCGGCAGATTTTGCTTCAACCGGTTACTTTTTGGAATCTCATCCAGCATTCCAGCGACTGGTGTCAACAATCCTGGAAGGCATAGACGGAGTACTTTATCATATGGACGACATACTAGTTTTTGGCGAGTACTATATCATATGGATGACATACTAGTCTTTGGCGAGTACTTTATCATATGGACGACATACTAGTCTTTGGCGAGTACTATATCATATGGACGACATACTAGTCTTTGGCGAGTACTATATCATATGGACGACATACTAGTCTTTGGCGAGTACTATATCATATGGACGACATACTAGTCTTTGGCGAGTACTATATCATATGGATGACATACTAGTCTTTGGCGAGACACAAAGTCAAATTGTACAAGTAAGCGCATCCGGGCCATTCTCAGAAGACTTCTTAGTGCAAGTCACGTTGAACGAGAAGAAGTGCAAGCTCTCTCTTCCAGAAGTGAAGTTCTTGGGCCAGATCATAAATAAATCTGGAGTAAGCCCAGATCCCGAGAAGGTCAAGGCAATACATGCCAGAACCAACAGACGTCAGCGGGGTGCGACCATTTCTCAGAATGGTCATTTCTCAAATGGGTTGACAGCAAACCTAGCGGAGACCACGAAACCCATGAGCTCTTCTGAGCAAGAAGAACGACTGGATATGGGCCGTGAACAACAGAAAACCTTGACTCAGATAAAAGACAATCTGACTTCAGCTCCAGCGCTGACACTGTACGAGGTACAGAGAAACAATTGTCTCAGCAGATTCATCCTCGTATGACTTATGAGCAGTGCTGCTGCAGAAGCCACCAGATGGCGCAATACAACCAATCGTGTGTGCTTCAAGAACAATATCGGCACGAACAATGATATGCCCAACTTGAGAGAGGTGTTAGCAACAACATGGGCTTGCGAGAGGTACAGTGACTTTCTTGTCAGTAAGTCATTCCACATACAGACGGACCACAAGCCTCTCGTATCATTTAGAAAGAAGACACTTGATGAACTTCAACCAAGAACACGGCGATATCGGGTGAGGCTGATGCGCTTCAGCTACAGCATCTGGAAAGGACTTGGTCACAGCAGCCACGTTGTCGCGGGCGCCTGTTACGGAAAGCATACAATCAGATAATAATTAACTTGTATGGCGCATATATCCTCAGGAACCTTAGCTCAGAGGCGCAACAAAACAGAAACAGTAAGCATAATCGTGAACAGGGACGCGCAAAAGTCAGTATCAGAACGAGGGACAACCGAACATTTATGGTGGAAATGCAATGTAGACCAGATGTCTTGAGTTTTTTTTCGGAAAATAGCAATAGTTTCAGATGTTTTCAAACTGATAGGGAGTTCACTCCAGACCATAGTCGCAGCGACAGAGAAAGCACGTTTACCCAAGTTAAGTTTTGTTTTAGGTACAATAAGTTGTTGTGAAATTGATGATCTTAGCTGCCTAGAGATATTTGAAAGATGCAGGAGACTAGCCAAGTAGGGTGGTTGTTGTGTAGATAGAGCACGACATGTAAGAGTGGACAGCTTAAAATTAATTCGATAAGAAACTGGAAGCCAGTGCAACTGCTTAAGTAGTGGTAGTGACGGTGAAAACCGAGGTGCCCTGAGAACCACACGTGCCAGACAATGTTGTACTCGTTGGAGTTTAGCCAAGTTTCTTTTAGCAATGCTATTTAGTAGTGAATTACAATAGTCAAGGCGGCTACTAATTAATGCTACTGATATTGTTTTAGCAGTAGATATAGATATGTGACGCCGAATTCGACGGAGATCACGAATATGATAGAAACAGGATTTACATACTTGAGAAATATGCTGGCAAAAGTTGTAGTCACTATCAAAGACCACACCAAGATTGCGAACAGTATCTGATGGGAATGTATCACTGCCAAGCAGTTTAACTGGAAAATGGTTGATGACTCTATTTCGTTGTTGTTTACTGCCAATAATAAGGTATGTTTTGTCTGGATTAAGCTTTAGCTTACTTGATTCCATCCAAAACAAGATGTCAGTGAGACAATCACTTAAAGTCAAAACAGATTCTTGTGCATTTGATTGTGAAAGTGATATGTAAACCTGTGTGTCATCAGCATAAAGGTGATGACTGAGATTATGATTAGTAATGACTTGGCTGATCGATGTAGTTTATAAGCTGAACAGAACAGGGCCAAGGACGGATCCTTGCGGCACTCCAAAAGGAAGGTGGGCAAGATAATGTGCCAGATATCTTAATACTTTGATATCTGTCTGAAAAATATGATTTGAACCACCAAAGAGCTGGGCCAGAAATGCCAAAATATCTATGAAGGCGTTGTAAAAGGATTAAATGATCAATTGTATCGAAAGCAGCTGAGAGATCAAGTAAAGTGACTGCTGTGACTTTGCCATTGTCCATGTTATCAACTATATCATTGTGTATCTTGAGAAGAGCTGTTTCGGTAGAGTGGAATCGTTTATATGCAGACTGTAGATCATTTGATAAGTGATCGTTGTAAATGGGTCAAGATCACACGATTTTTTATAATATTGAAAACTTCATTAGTAGTTGCAGGTGTGAAACTCTGTAGTGTTTTTTTCAGAAAGTGGTGGTTCAGGGAAATCATAGTCATTATCATTAATGAATTTTTTTTATCAAATACGAACAATCTTATCTTTGAAGTATTTTGAAAAAGAACTACACAATGTATCCAATGAAGAATGTTCAGGCAGTGCTTTTCATTTCTGCCGATATAGAATTGTGTTTACAGATTTCCACATCTGGCGAGGGTTTTCAGAATTTATTGAGATAAAATGTGTATAGTAATCAGACTTTGCTTTTGACATCATGTGATTGCATATATATAGCTGTTTAGTATAACGGGATAGATCAATTGGAGAACGAGTTCTTCGCCAAATTCTTTCAAGATATCGACGACAACGTTTTGCTACAATTATTTCATGAGACATCCATGGTGATGGAGGGCGAACTTGTACACTTTTAGTTTGTTTAGGGACATGTTTATCCAGGAGTTTACTTAATGTTTCATTGTACTGATTAACAAACTCGCATAATGTAGATTTAGGTTTGATCAAAAGATCAGAATTTGCTAGATCGTCATGAAGGGTATTTTTGTTAATTTTATTTATTGGTCGAAATGTGATAATTTTTTTCCAGATCTTGATCCCAAATTGCGACCACAAATCAATAATGACACAATAATAAACCATCAGTAGGAAATATCGCCTTGACCAGGAGGACGGTAGATGCATATAAAATTAGCAGATAAGCATGAATGTTTTATAACAATACATATTACCTCAAAGCTTTGGTATTGAGGTGTATGAGGATGATAAGAGTCTAAATGATGGGTTACAACCAGAATTGCATACAATTTTCTGTGTGTACATAGACCAAGACAAGAAAGATGTAAAGGTGGCGTTTTTTAAAAGCTAATTCATATATTGTTGATGAATATTTCAGAGTGTCTATATGTATTATAGATATCTTCCTGAAGAGAATAGCATTTTTCCTTAAATAATGTAGACAAAAATAATAAACAAATGACCAGCACAAAGAGAAAATACATATTGTATGCTCAGTGAAAGAAACAACAACAGCAACAACGCAACATGTCGAAGGATTCAGCACTACTGCATGCGTGGGTGGCCAGGCAGAGCAACGTTGG
The DNA here is from genome assembly GCA_963662155.1 of Lamellibrachia columna. NCBI lineage: Eukaryota > Metazoa > Annelida > Polychaeta > Sabellida > Siboglinidae > Lamellibrachia > Lamellibrachia columna. The sequence continues at coordinate 16,519,714 of OY759271.1, read as the reverse complement.
AATCAGATGAGAAAGTCTACCTGCAGGTCAGCACAGACCTCACTATCCAGCAGGTATTACTACTGGAAAAAGGTAGGCTCAGACCTATTTGAGCTAAACGGGTTTAACTATCTCATTGTGGTAGACTACCTACCAGCATTTGTGGAGATCGCCAAATTGAGCAGCACTACCTCACCTTTGATTGTGAACCACATGAAATCCATGTTTGCAAGACATGGTATACCAGAACAGGTCGTCACCAACAACGGGCCACAGTACTCGCCAGAAACATTCTGTGCTTTCGCTACAGCGTATGGATTCACACAGACATCACAAGCTGTCCAAAATATCTGTGATGTGAAACATTTGCAGAAACTACCATATATTATATCACTTGATGGAAGTCTTTAGCAAGGATAGACAACTTCGGGCAACTATTGCATGCTCTGCCTCAGATTCAAATATGGGCAGATAATTGGAATGTGATGTCTAGTGCAGTCAAATGCAAGAGCCTAACCAAGAAAGATGCACAGACCAGCCACTACTCACTCATATTTATTAACACTATATTATCAGAACACTGCGACGTTGTCCATACGTTGCATGCATTGGTGGGCTAAACTTGGCGTGCAGTTGGGTGTTGCCAACATCATTTAAACACACCATTATTCTAAGCTGTGTTGCTCTATATTTATTTACTTCTTTTTCTGGACATTTTGACGATATACAGCCCTGCCGAAAGATGAACACATACATGTCAGGATTCATTTCTAAAGAAACTTTATGGATTATAAAAGCTGAGGTGACGAAATACAGATGACCACCTGAGCATGGAGACAGATGTTCAGACTATTACAATGTATCCATCGTATGAACTACACACAACTGATTGTTACTTTGTATCTCCGATTCAAACATATATTCACACAATCGAATCTTGTTCAACCTGGTGTCCAACATTAAAATAGAAGAATGCATAGGCGAGCCACGTGCAGCTTTATTCTGACATCGTATGTCTAAAAACGCAATCATAGATATTCTAGGAGACCAACATATTATAATTTGAATATTTTGTAACATGATAGATGTATGTAACTTTACACAAAATTTATAACCATCTAACAGGCTTTCCAACGGTAATACCCAACTACAATCAGTAACAAATTCTTAACTCGTGGTGCAGGAACATTGTAAAATGACTGAACAAAACCTACTATAATTATACTGAAATTATTACAAACTAATTAATTACAATTATGATTTTTTCAAGTGACTTTTTGTTGGCCAAACATAGACCTTGGTCTTCATCATTAATATCAGACAGCGATGGGAGACACAGGGATAGACAACTTCGTGCAGCCCACATCACCCAGCTGCTAAAACTCTGACAAACCCCTGAGAACTAAATAAGTTTAACAAAAGCCCAGAGGGATGCACAAAGACAATTGACACAACATTAATATCACAATCACCATGCCAATCTATCACTCTGGGACTGTATTCCAAAGGAAGACAGCACGTCACGATACCACGACAGTGGTGGTCCTCAGCTCTGGCCAACTTCTATGTCCACTCTGCAGATGGGACATGTGGCATTTTTCTGTAACAAAGGAGAAAGAAGACATCACATGTATTATCAACATCCCTCCACAGATTCCATACAAATTTCAAACCTGTCTTAACAAACTTATATCACTGGCCATTCCAAAGCCAGACCTATATGAAGGCACACAATCTTGTGGGAATGTGAATGGATATGCTGAAACTCTGATTTAGTATTCTAAGTATATATTAAAACAAAAATTGAAAAAGAAATACAACAGTTGGAAAAGGTACACTGTGACAAAAAGGACAGAGACTATGCTGAGTACTAATGGGTCACTTTTGGGTGAGAAACATCGCAACAAGGGCAGTAAGAAAGACAAGAAGACTGAACAGAACCTAGTAACTGAAGTCAACAAAGACCCTAGTCTACTGGCGCTATGTCCAAGATGGAAGGAAGGTTAGATCTGCCATGAGCGAACTTGATTTAGATGATGGCTCAACTGCAAACATTGATCAAGAAAAATCCCCCAGGGAAGCATCCTTGGCCGCATTATCTTCATACTCTTCATAAACGACCCGCCAGATGGAATTGACAGTGAACTTAAGATCTTTGCTGATGACACAAAAGTTTACAGAGATGTGAGATATGATATGAATGAACATATTTTACAAAAAGACATCAACAAACTAACACTATGGTCCGAGAAATAACAGCTACACTTCAACCCCCACAAAATGTAAACATTTGATATATGACAAGCCAAAATACAACTCGATGTGCACCATGACAAACACAGACAGACGAGTGACAGACATTGACAACACACCAGAGACAAACACAGACAGACGAGTGACAGACATTGACAACACACCAGAGACAAACACAGACAGACGAGTGACAGACATTGACAACACACCAGAGACAAACACAGACAGACGAGTGACAGACATTGACAACACACCAGAGACAAACACAGACAGACGAGTGACAGACATTGACAAACACAGACAGACATTGACAACACACCAGAGACAAACACAGACAGACGAGTGATAGACATTGACAACACACCAGAGACAAACACAGACAGACGAGTGACAGACATTGACAACACACGAGAGACAAACACAGACAGACGAGTGACAGACATTGACAAACACAGACAGACGAGTGACAGACATTGACAACACACGAGAGACAAACACAGACAGACGAGTGACAGACATTGACAACACACCAGAGACAAACAGTGACAGACATTGACAACACACCAGAGACAAACACAGACAGACGAGTGACAGACATTGACAACACACCAGAGACAAACACAGACAGACGAGTGACAGACATTAACAACACACCAGAGACAAACACAGACAGACGAGTGACAGACATTGACAACACACCAGAGACAAACACAGACAGACGAGTGACAGACATTGACAACACACCAGAGACAGACAAGACCTAGGAGTAACTGTTGATGGTTCATTTAAATTTCGCCAGCATATTGGCACTGTTGTGAAGAAAACAAATCAGATGATAGGCCTCATCAGACATACTTTTAAACATATGCACTGCACCATCTGCAGGTTACTCTATACAGTGTTACTGAGACCACATCTACTAATCTAGAGTTCTAGACTATGCCGACTCCATTTGGAACCCACACTATGCAATATACATAAACACACTAGAAAACGTACAATGCAGAGCCACCAAGCTGGTTCCAGAACTTAGAAACTTAGAATACATCGACATATAGAAACATCTTAATTTGCCATCCCTGGTATACTGGAGGAGAGGAGATATGATCCAAACATACAAGATACTACAGGGCATCGATGACATAAACAAAGATGATTTCTTCACAACTAACACTCAAAGCACACGCAGCCAAAGATAAATTATACAAAACACACAGCAGACTTGACATAAGAAAATATACATTCTTGCAACACATATTTCAGGACTGGAATGACCTTCCACAATCAGCCATCTAAGTCCCAAACATCCTTGCATTAAAAAAACTTGACGATCTCTGGAAGAGGGACAGATTAAAATTTTAAAAGAAAAAAAAATTATTTATTTATATATACACAAACCAAGCCATGTTTCTCACATCTGTAAATTAGGACAAATAAAGGAGGGAGTTTATAAGGCTAAAAAGGCCTTATTACAGTTATTATTTATTAAGATCCCGGCAAGTAATAAATACAAATATTTTGTTAATGAAAATGCCATAATGATCATTGTGGGTCACTACTCAGTTTATTATAATTAATTATTACAGGGGTTTAGAACTGTTCATTATCATTATGTGTTGAATGCCTCCATTATAGTAATGAGACAAAAGAAATGTCATGCAACCCATTTATTTACAGGTAGATAATAATTAAATATAATTAGTGGAAATATAATTTGTTTGTTTTATAGTTATTGTACGTATTGGCTTTAATTATTGTATGTATTGGAAATATAAACAATTTATACCTTTCCATCCATCTACTGTTGCAGGTTTAAAAGTACGTTCTTATACAGCATGGTATCCAGTTCTTGAGACTGCTCAAAATGCTTTACACTTCACCCCCTGGCAGACCTGTTCATTCCAACGCAATCTCAGCTTCTCTGGGAAGCTGGTGTACATACCATGCTGGACCGTTATTATTGTCTTTATTTTACACACCTGAGTATCAGTGATTATGGAAAGAAAGACCTACCTGTATCCACTGGTCGATGCACAGCTGATGGAACTCGTGGAAGCAGGGTAGCATGCGCAGGTTGTCCCCCGTCTCGTAGTCACACATGCAGATGTTGCAGGAGATGTCACGACCTGCCTGTGGACCACTGAAGAGTCGCTGCGGCAACAGGTCAATGTGTTGTCGACACAGGCCAGTGTTGGCAGTCACATCGCCAATCTGCTCGCCAAGACGCAGCAGGAACTGTACGGGAAACACATGTGCTCATGTATTAAAAAGGGTAAAGGAGCTGAAGAAGCTTGCGGTAGACCCAGCGGTGACTGTGAAAGAACTACAGTGTAATGACATTTACAGTGTAATGACATTTACAGTGTAATGACATTTACAGTGTAATGACATTTACAGTGCCATTGTCATTGCAAGAAACCAAGCCAGAACAAGATTGCTTGCATTATGCCAAGTAAGAAAGGTGAAGACACTGTGTCAGAGGTGACATAAATAGATAAAGGATAAAGTTTGTGGTATGGTGTGACTCACACCATACCATATGGTGTGACTCACACCATACCACAATCAGATTCCCTGGTGGTAATCGCCATGTAGATTTCTACAGCAAAAAAAATATTTTGCAGTGATGAATCATAAAAAAAACAAATCTCCACAATTATTAGACATATATAGGAATTTGGTGAAAATGTAGGAATTGCAACTAAAATATAGGAAAGTATGCTGGGCACCTTGGGATCTGACTGCATATAACAAAGCAGCACCCACGTGATGAATCACCTGGACTCCAGGTAGAAGAGGTGAGTGACGTACCTCGTAGTCATTGCCATCATTCTGTTCAGGCTCGTAATGTTGGACAACGTGACGCCGTCCACCTCGTCTCCGGCCACTACGCGCTTGTCTCTGCAACAAGACGACTGTCAGTAATTAGTCCCAATTAGGACAATTATTATGACAACAGAGCAACAACAAATAGATGAAGACACACCAGCAGTGAGCTGGGGAGGTGGAATGTAGTCCAGAGAACACCAAAACTAAAGTAGATAGCGTGAAGAGATAATTATAGCATTATAGTGGAGGTGTTTCTATCAGAAATAGTACACAATAACCTCAGCCTGTCCAATGCAACAAAATGATGGATGAAATATATAAAAGGTGCACAACACAGTTGTTCATTACTAGTTTGGACTGGACTGCAGGTAAGTTCTGGCTTCTATTTAGGGCATTTAATTTTAGGCCTTCTCTGATGAGACCTTCAACATGGACAACCCTAAGTCAATGATGCTACTTGATGTGTACTAGAATGTGACTATCCACTAGTAATTGATGACGTCTTTCATCCACTAGTAATTGATGACATGTCTTTCATCCACTTATTCATCTTCTACCACGAAGGAAAGTGTCAATTCACTAATAACAGATTACAAAATCTAATATTTTTAATATGCTACATTTAACACTAACACTAACAGTGATATCACCCACAAGAGGCCACACATACAAAGTGAAGGTATGTTCTTGTACAACATAGTATCCTGTATCCAGTCCTTGGGACCACTCAAAGCACCTTACACTTCACCCCTGGCAGACCTGTTCATTCAAACACCAACTCGACTTCTCTAGGAAGCATTCAGCCTTGCTGCAATTACTGCACGAACACTATTCGTTCACATATCAGGGATGAGAGTGGAGAAGAAAAAACCTGAAATTATATTTGTATGGCAAAGCCACATCTAAAGCGCATAGTAGAGGCTGGGGGAGTCCAGAGGGGGAGTCTCAAGTGCTCCCTGGGAGCTTCTGAGGTGTTGATGTGGCCGAGTCAATCAGGGCAAAAACATGATTTTCAAACACACAAGTTTCACATATATCACAAAATATTGGTTTACCACAGAACATTAAATTTAGAAAATTCTCATGCTACATGCCCATTTAATGTTGTCAATTTCTACATCATTGCACACACACACACACATATATATATATATACACATATATATATATATATATATATATATATATATATATATATATATATATAAGCGAAGTCACGAAAAATGGAACACTTTCATTTTCTAAACTTATGAGCTTTGTTGTTCGGTTGTTTAGATTAATATCCTTTTAATTTTTGTTAGGGATAAAAAATGGTCTTATCTTTCAGCAAAGACAACTTTGGCAAGTTTCATCAAGATTTGCCTCTTATACAGCTATTTGAGGGCCTAAAAATTGGGGTATTTTTGCATACAATGTAAAAACTTTCGACAATGGAATTTCTTGTGTAAAAACAAAAAATTACACGAAGGTCTGGATGCCTCCTTTTGTTTTTTTGTGTTGAATATATACCCCAAGGTATATTTGGGTAAAAAAATTAACTGTCTACTCCCACCCATTGCTGAGTTATTGAGGTGGGAACCTGGCGTTGTTTTTCAAGAGACAGTAGTTTTGGGCGGTAGCTGTACCACGATATATCTAAAAAAAGGTAAGTGGCTAAATTAACATTACAACTTTTTTTTGGCCTTACAACCCATCCTCAACTGAATTCCCCCAAAAAGAAATTTAACAAACATTGTAGGTGATACAATTTTTTTTAGTGGAAAACTGTGAAAACAATTCCGTCCCCTTATGTCGCATCTGTCACACCCTATTTTCCCAGAAAAGTAAGAGGGAGAAAAATATAAAAAATATGCTATACACAGCTTGAACCATTTGCAATTCACAGATACAAAATCATTAATCAGTGAGTTAGTGTTATGAAGTAGCAAAGGATTTATGAATTCCTCAAAATGTTGCATCTGTCACACTGTGACAGATGCGACATAAGCGACATATGTAACAGAATGATCAATTTGCTGTATTAAATTAATTTTATTTGCAGTTATATGATAAATGGCATATGTCCAGATGTTTTGGTATGAAAAATATTCTAATTTAGAATAACAGTTACTAGGCCAGGACAATTTCAAATAGTAAGATTGGATTATTGCAAATGAGTTGCTTTATGAGCACGATGATGTCACCTGTGAGTAAACTAAACTGTTATAAACTATCTTTTTTCTTGATTACACTAAAAACAAAGTAAAACTACATGAGCCATGTAATATTACATGTTATTAACTAGATACAAACAGTTGCCTACTTTTGGAAAATTTCCATCATTGTATTATCCCAAACATCATCATTTTACCAACAATTGGCTGTTTTATTAATGTTATTTTATCATGCAGATGGTACCACAGATTATGCTAATTACCCATGTAAAACAAAAGACAAACCCCAAATAGTTAGATATCTTAAAGGTGCTTCCTCAATTCGATTTTTTGGTAGTCTCATTTCAAATTAATTTTGCGAAAAACCAAACCTACCTAGTATCCACTGCAACATGCTAGCTCGTTTGTGCAACTTTTATATGTACTTTTTGTGAAATCATAAGACAAACTGTTAAATTACTTAATGCTTGTTCAAGTGAAATGAAAATGCTGAAAAATCATGATTTTCTTCCTTGGTGAAATTTTGTAACTTTGCGAGAGGATGGAAATCACACCCATGATCAGCATTGACCCACACAGTGTTTAACATTTTGGATATCCGCTATTTTGATCTTTACCAGATCTAACGACTAAAGTCAATTCTTTTGATGATTTGAACAAAACTAGGCAGTTTTTATTAAATCGACTGCGGATGTTACATAAACTATTCACACACTATATATTAGGACACCAATGAACCAGATTTGAGATCTGATAATAAATTCATACAAATGAAAGAAATCTGGTATTTTGCGTGACGTTTTTGTGTGGAGAAGCATGAACAGAATATTAGCTCCCTCAACCAGCTAAATGAGTACATCATCATTTTACCAACAATTGGCTGTTTTATTAATGTTATTTTATCATGCAGATGGTACCACAGATTATGCTAATTACCCATGTAAAACAAAAGACAAACCCCAAATAGTTAGATATCTTAAAGGTGCTTCCTCAATTCGATTTTTTGGTAGTCTCATTTCAAATTAATTTTGCGAAAAACCAAACCTACCTAGTATCCACTGCAACATGCTAGCTCGTTTGTGCAACTTTTATATGTACTTTTTGTGAAATCATAAGACAAACTGTTAAATTACTTAATGCTTGTTCAAGTGAAATGAAAATGCTGAAAAATCATGATTTTCTTCCTTGGTGAAATTTTGTAACTTTGCGAGAGGATGGAAATCACACCCATGATCAGCATTGACCCACACAGTGTTTAACATTTTGGATATCCGCTATTTTGATCTTTACCAGATCTAACGACTAAAGTCAATTCTTTTGATGATTTGAACAAAACTAGGCAGTTTTTATTAAATCGACTGCGGATGTTACATAAACTATTCACACACTATATATTAGGACACCAATGAACCAGATTTGAGATCTGATAATAAATTCATACAAATGAAAGAAATCTGGTATTTTGCGTGACGTTTTTGTGTGGAGAAGCATGAACAGAATATTAGCTCCCTCAACCAGCTAAATGAGTACATCTGATTTTGCTGCCCACACCATGTGTATGACATATATACATGTTTTTTTTAATAGAAGTTCAAGATGAACACGTTTTGGACTGATTTTGATGTGTCATGATACCATCCCGTTATTTATTTGGCTCAAAGGAGAAGTGCCATCAGTTCCATTTAGATAACGTAACTTTGTTATCGAACAATACAATCTTTTTGTTTACAAAGATAAAACCTGATATGTTGTTAATTTTGTTGGCTTGCCTAAAAAGTGAAATGGCTAGTGATAAGAGGTTTTTCAAATAAAAAATTATGATATCATATTATGGTTGAGCTGATGATATTAGGAAGTGAAATTCATTGTCGTAAAACTATCATTATGATGCAAAGTAGCAAGGATATTTGAATACCTGACTCAAAAAATGTGTTGCACTGTCCATGTTGGACATCGTTCTGAAATTACTTTATTTTTACAGCAAAATGGATCATCCTGATCCGGCAGAAGTGAAAAGGCTGAAAGCAAGAGAGCGCAAAGGAAACGGAGAGAGAAGTTAAAAGAGAATTCACAAAAAACTTCAGGAAATTTGAAAGGATGCCACACAACACCGAAAGAACCGGGATGCTAAGTGGCTAACTTTGACGGAGAGTGCAAAGAGGAAACATCGAAGAGCTGAGAGACTGAGGCAGCAAAGTATAGAAAGATTATAGCGGAAAGGGTGGGAAGGACAGTCAGATCAAGAAGAGCAAAGAAACAAGTGAAACTGATGTAGAAAACAATTGACGGGTCAAAAAATTATAGATTAAAGGAAAAAGAGCGTGATTGGAAAAAAGGATGGTAAAGCAAAGCATGGCAGAAGAAGACACTGTTGGTGATGTAGATGATGGGATAATGTCAGAAGGTGTAGCTGAAGAAAAGGTCCCCAATTACTGAATACCACGAGCAGGCAGCTCAGATATTACTACCATAGAAAACTACTAGAAAGGATGCCACAACACAGAACACACAGAGCAGAAGCACTTCAGTCTATAATCCTCTCTGCTACACCTACTTCCAGAAAAGCATACAAGAAACGTGGGATTGTGGTTAAAACAAGTGCACAAACCAAATGTAGTTTAATGCCAAAATTTAAAGGGATGGTCATGGACAGGGATGTTGGCAGAAAACATCAGCAAATCATGCCCTCAGGATCAAAAGAAAATACAAGAATATCTCAAAAATGGCTAAGACACTGGATGTTTCTAGAGGCAAAGTGTACAGGGATATTAGCATGCTCTCTGGGACTGCCAAATTTAGAAAAGGCAGGGTTTCCCCACTATGGATGAATCAAATCCAGGATTTCTTCTTCAGAGAAGACATAATCAGAGTTGTACCAGGGAAAACAGTGTCAGCTGCTTTCAAAGAACACAAGGCACAGTATCTTCTGAGCATGACAGTTGAAGATGCATACAAAATCTTGCAAGATACAAGGCACAATATTCAAGAAATTCCGACCGCCAAATATGAGGATCCCAAGGTCCAGTGATTGCATTCAATGCACCTGTCACAAGCACACAAACGTTGAAAAGAAGATAGCTGCTTTGAATGCCATCATGAGAAGATTGGTAATACCAATTTACATGTAGTCAGATTTCCAGGTATTACTATGTTAATCAAGGTAATCTTCTTCATAATATTTTCTGAAAAAGTGATCTGAATCATGTAAACCAACATCCCAACCAAGTATAGAGAGAGTTTGAAAATAAAGATTAATTTGGTTAACTTTGTCATTTATGTCGCATCTGTCACAATTAATGTTGCATCTGTCACACAGGTTTTTGTCCTGTAGAATGGAATCTATGAAAATCAGTGCCCCATTAGAGATATACTGAGTGAGGTGTGAGGTGTGAGGTATGCTGAGTGAGGTGTGAGGTGTAGGACATAACCAGACAGTTAATTTATTTCTGTCCAAAAAATTTATGTTGGGTGGAACTTTTCCAACTGGATTTTCAAAAACGGACACAATTTTGCACTGTCAGCACTACCATTCGATAGTTTTGATGGAAAACCTAACATTTCTATTTTTGTCTTATCACTACCATCATAATACACCTCTCCAAGTTAAAGAAAGAATCATCATTGCGGAAACTTTTGCAGGAGAAATAGATTTATAAGTGTGACAGACGCGACACAAAAACGTGAATGGTCTATTTTATCATCCTATATAATAAAAACGAGGCAGTAAGTTATCTTCTACTTATCAACTTGGTACACTTTCAACCCCCATACTACAACATTATATGAAAGAAATAATTTTAGGAAAGAAAATTATTCACTCCTAATTTTTACACAACTGTTCCATTTTTCGTGACTTCGCTCATATATAATATTTCCTGTATCATCCACCATTAGGTTGGCCACAGATCAGGTACATCAGATACATAAATTAGGATTGAAAAAAAATATTCTTCCTCTGTTTCAGTATTCAGGTCAGTCATCATATTGCTCCAAGATGTAAGTTCTGTTTGTTTTGGGTTTCCCCACACGCGTCAAAGATGTTGAGTGGCAGGTGGATACGATGTAATAACGGGTATGTCGGATTAAAGCACAAGCAGTGTTTAATTAATGTTCCGTAGTCAGATATTTTTATTTCCGTAATACGACGACAGTTTCCATAATGCCATAATCGGCGTTAAATTTCCACAATGATTACGGAAAACCCATAATGGTAGGCAGCACTTGATATAGATTGTGAGAGGCGAAGCTTCCTATTGGACAAAAAGTTCCACCTGACTGGCAATCAACCAATCACAGCAAACGTTCTAAATCTTGATTGGAGAGATTTGTTTACAAAAAGCAAACTACACGTGCAACCAAATCAATATCCCCGATCTCAACGGGAGGTTTCGGGAAGAGTGGAGAAGGCTCCTCCCCCATTTTTAAACCGGATTCACAGGAATCACAGAAATTATGATTTTCACCCAGAAAAAAAATGGAAATTCGCTGTATATATAGCCAGGTACTCATTTATTAGGGGTGCAACAATGCATCCAACTATCGATGCATCGCAATAGGCGATGCAATACTATCGATAGTAAATTGAACTATCGATAGTTATTGTCATTACTACATTGAACTACCGATAGTAATGATAGTTGGCAAAAACAATTCAGTGGGGCTACTCGTGTCACTGCAAACATAGAAGTAAATATGTTTTTTTGCAAACACATACTCTTGAGTGCCAAATAAACGTATAGGCCAAATGACAGTATATGGTGGCAAATCGGTCAAATTTAATAATAGTATGGTGCCGAATAACAGTATAGGGGGCAAATTGTTCAAAACAAACAATAGTACAGTGCAAAAAAGTCACTAATATATTTGTCTTTTTTCAGCGCCGAAGCAATTTTTTTACTTGACGTGAAGCCAAGGCATCCCTGGAAAACTATGCGGATCGCCGTGTATTTTTTTCTGCCGAATATGCATAAACTTTGTGCATATTCGCGTCATCGCCGATATAGTAACCGCATTTTATATCTGCAAAAAACCAGGAAATTTTCCGTTTTTAAATGGACATTAAAATTGTATTGATACGCAAGACCGTTTCAGGGGAAACCGCCACCAGCCGGTTATGACCGGTTTGAGGCGCTGCGTACGACGGCCATTTACGGTCGGTTTACGCGGTAATAATGGCATTTTAACTAATAATATACCATGTCGAGCTCCTGAGAACTAAGGATTCTGACCGATTCATCTAATCATGGAAATCTAATGGTCTAACGCTTTGGGATCAAAATCTGGGATCCTCAGAAGCATGGGATCCCGCTAAATTCATGACTGTCATTCGAAAGGATGAAAACGTAGCCGTCAGAGGGAGCCACATGCAGCTCCAGTTGGGAGCAAGCGATTTTAGCGCGAGCGGTAAACTGCTCCGTGGATGATTGATTACCGCTAGCAATAGGTAGTCAGAGCGATTGCTCTCCTAAAAATTATACCCAGCATAATTTGCCATGGTTATCAGAAAAAATAGGCTGGCACAAATAAATTTTATAATAGTATAGTGCCAAATAAGGTGCGTATACGGTGGAATTTTTCATTAAATAAATACGTGTATAAGGACGCTTATTCGGCACTCAAGAGTAAGATAATTTTATTTATTTATCGACCTAACTTCAACAATCATCGATTAGAGCAGTGTCATTCACGGATTCAGCATTTTTAAATAACTACCTCCAGGGCCACGCGGTAGCGCCACCCATCAATTACTATTTGGGACTGTTTTCCTGGCTATTCACTATTCCGTGATACTATCGCAATAGTTTTATAACTAACGTAATACTATCGCGATAGTTATACAACAATCGTAATACTACCACAATAATAAAACTATCCCAGACAGTCACCCCTATCATTTATACAGCTGAGTGAACTGAGGCAATGTAGAGTGAAAAAAATTTCGAAACGGCTACAAAAGGATTCGAACCCTGGTCCTCTCGATTGAAAGTCCAATGTTCTAACCACGGCACGACGTGCATGACAGGAGCTTGCGTGGGTTTAGTGCTGGCAGTAACGTCACACCCGCACACCTCAGCTTACATGTGTAGTTCAGTGTCTCTGCGGACAGGTAAGAATCCATTGCTAAGCTGGCTAACAAGTAGGTCAACATTACAACTGCCTTTGGCCATAATTACGACAAAAAGCAAAAATGACTGGCCATAGGAACACTATTAATTAAATGCTGGCTCACTACTGGAGACATGGGCTACTATTGTGAAAGTCTACAGAGTGGTGCCCAAAATGAGGGTAATCCTGTTGTATTAAAGAAGACACTGATCAACAATACATACCGTGTTTCCTGCGATGGTAACTGAAACCACACTCCCTGAATCCATAACTGAAATACAAAATGCATATACATATTGCTGCTGAAATTAATATAAGTAAAGTTATTTTACAATAAAAAAATCAGATTCTGAACCTTTAATAAATTCATATTGCTCTGGACAAGAATATCACTAGTGCTTCCATCTGGTGATCAAAACAATAACTATGCCACTGCATAAATCTATAATTATTATAACTTAACAAATTGTTTTACCTATGGCTATAACACAAATTTGGATTCATGGAGACTAGCAGATTGTTTACTTAGCATCGTACATTGATGTATTTCCCCCAAATTTTGTTATTGTTTATTTTTTCCCGATCATATTTCATATTATGATGAAAGTGGAACAAATTATGTTCTGCTATAATGATGTCAGTAGGTTGTGCGTCCCTGTGTGGTATGTGATGGTCACCGCATAAAGGAGGAGGACATTTCATGGATATGTATCCACTGGTCACTGTACTACAAAGTTTCATCTACGGTACATGGGGTCTGATGTCAAATAACATCGGCTGAACGTAGTATTGAACACGGATGTTTTGAGAGCATCCCCCAGATACGGAAAACGCACATACCATTGACACATGCATGGGCTCCACGTGTTCGCACCTGTACAGGACAGCAATCACTGACAGAGGATGAAGACATCGTAATATCACCGATCACTTGCTCAAGGCCAGCTAAAACACCAGCATTGTTGTTTCTTACATCAACACTGTTATAACTTACAAAATATAATTCTGAATGCTACACACCAATTAGTTGAATATAAAATCAAAGCACGATTCAAAGAAAAATTTAAGGATTAATGCTAAGGACTAAAACAGTCATATGTATAAATCAAGCAGCACACAAATTACAATTAAATTATATTAAATTAAAATAGATATCAATATTATCAACCAGGGTTGTTTGATTTAAATCATTTGATTTAAATCACTAGAAAACAAAATTTTTTAATCGCTGATTTATATGAACTTAACACAGTTTTGCATGTTTTTTAATACAAAAGCACAAAGTGCACACACTTGTGCAGTTGTATTGACACCAGATAGCCTGATAGTCAAATATTTTATAACATTGTGTATACCAGATTTAAAAAAAATCAAATAAATAAAAAAAATCAAATAAATAAATCCGATTTAAATTTAAAAAAATCTATTATCAACATACCAATCCATGGCATAACATTGCTTGAGTTCATTAAAAATGCACGAAGCATTCGAGAGAACAAATATTTTAAAATGAGTTTCCTACAGCTATGTTCTCATTTGTCATGGGAAGACAAAAGACTAATCAGGATCATCTGGAACAAATTTGGATGTGGAAATTCGCCCCTGTTGGCATCCACAACCAAACCATGCCTACCGAGATCATGCGGCAGATCAGAAACAGACGTGGTAGAGTTGGACATTATTCGATTCTCTGACTCGACAAGTGCCAGGGCAAAATCTCTGTCCATCTCTTCCTGTAACAGTGAATTAACTCAAAGTAGAATGGTGCATAAATTGAAAATGGGGAAATCATAGTCAGATTTGACTTATTCATGGCTGCACCGTCAGCACCCACAGCCCCATATGCTTTAGTGTTGGGGCCTTGGCATGTGAATCAGGTTGCATCTGCTTTAGTGTTGGGGCCTTGGCATGTGAATCAGGTTGCATCTGCAGTGAGCGATAACATAAGCATATGACGCTCGCTGCAGAAGACACTGTTGCAACGTGGCGTTTCTTGGACTGAAAAAGTGCCCAAAAAATCAATATTTTTTAAAGAATATTGTATGTGAAATGGTTCTTCATGTCAAAATACAAGACAATGAAAACATAAAGAAGTATCGGGTCAGCAGATCCGTAAACCAACTAATAAAAATTAAAAGGCCTAAGGAGAATAAAAAATCAATTAGTAGAAAGTGACAATATGAAGCATTATGGTAATAAAAAATTTTAATGCAAAGAAGTATTTAGTAGTCTTTGCAAACTATTCAGCATGTGCAGATGTCTGCCAACATAACACAGTATCATCAGTAAACGTTACTAATACTCAACCTTCCTAACGGTTGCTGTTAGGGTGGCAACACATGAATTACCAAAGGGCCCAACTAAATCACACAAATACGACTTGAGAGACAACTGGAACAAGTGGCATGTTCAGGACACAGTCTGTAGTCTGTGAGCTACCCGACATAATTAGACCTACTTGTAGTCTGCGAGCCATCGCCTCGTCCTGTTCTAATTGACCAATGACATGGGCCATGTTCACATCACTTCCATGGCTGCTTCGTTTCTCTACCAAAGCAAACAGAATACTGACCATTTTATCAAGCTTAATTGTAAAGGTGACTGCTCATGCTGCTGGACTATGATTAATAATGAATCAATCCTTGACAACAAGAAAGCAGAGTCACCATACTCTGCCTTTCTGTGACAATGAGATGATTCTGCAATGATGAACCAATCACAAAACTGCCATAATAAACTGTTCAACTAGAGCAGTTCACCAGCAGAATGAAAGTCGGTTAAATGAAACCATCAGGACAAACCTAAACCCATGTATTGTGAGCCTTACCTCGACCAGGGTGCCTCATGTGTGAATGTGTGTGTCTCCTCGCTGATGATCCAAAGTCGTCAGTGAGGTAGACTGCTGCTGGCCTCCGTGACCCTCTGTCCCGCCTTGCCACTGGTACAGGTGTCTTTGTTAAGTCTATCAAGCTACCAGCAGGCACAAAACCTGGGTAACAAGCCATGCCATCTGTATCCGGAGACTTATGCCGCTTGCCTTTGCGTGGAAGAACTTTTGCACTACTTTCTGTTGCAGACACTGAATGCCAATTGGCAGACGCTGAAGAAGTCCCAGTACCAGACATCAACTTGTGTTTTCTATGATGCGGTTTCATGTGACGATGTTTTCGATGAAGGAAAGAGTTTGGAGGAGAGCCAGATGGCGGAGACATGACCTCAGGCCACGTAGATGATGGTACAATCTCTGTGCGTCCTGCGAATCTACATGAAGCTGGGTTCCATCTGCTGGACTTTTTGTGCAGATCACCATTGATGCATCTCTTTGGTGTTGAACATTCTCCAAGTGTTCTCGGCTTCTCAAACAATTGATGTACATCATGAGAATTGACAAGAGAAGAAGCAGCCTGTGAAACAGTCCCGCCACACAATGTGTCTGTTTCAAGCAGTGGCCGTTTCATGGCACCATTCTGGAAAAGGCGCTTCTTAGGACTGTGTTTAGGAGATACTGTATAGTTGTTCTCTGAAGTGTTCTGTGGGCATTCAGATCCACAAATTTTACTTTTTGAAGAGCTACTGGGTTCAGATGAGAGGACTAGCACATCACTGTTGTCTTCAATGTGGTAACTATCCGTGGAGTCGCAATCCAACAATCCGATGTAGTTTGCAATGTCAGAGATATCTGAAGTTCTGTTATTCTCCAAAAGAATTTCTGTTTTTAAACTGGATGACAATTCACCTTCCTTTGATGTAACATCTTTTGTTTGGATGGTGTCATCGTGGTAGTCAATCGTATGTGACCCATGACTTACATCATCTGTAGACAAGTCAAATTTTGCTGATTCTTCACTCGTAGTTTGACGTTGTTTCTGCGTGTCATAAAACGTGCTGTTACAATCGGTAAGTCCATTCAATTTCATGGAATGTTTGCTAAAAAATTCTGTAATTCCAGCAGCTGTTGTAGAAAGTGTCAACTCTAAGTTGTCAGAACCTGCATCTGTTTTACAATTTGTGGCAGCAAAATCAGGTGACAGGGTTGAACTCTCTTCACATTTGCCATTGGCTACTTTGCTTTCTGGCAGGTCAGGCACACTGACAGACGAGGCGATCTTTCCACTTAACTTCACTTTTCTTTTCCGACCATTGAATACTGGACTGAAAATGGAAATAAAAGCAAACATCAGCAAATAGTTTAGTATTTGTGCAGCAACATAGGTAGTCTCAGTGTTCAAATTCAATGTCATAAAATGCCGTCCATCACACATACCATTTTTCTCAACTGCCAAGGCAGTAAATTGTGGGAATAGTTTGGACATAGATTCCTCAACATAATAATGACCAGTCTTCAGTTGATTTACTGCATACAACTCCTTCTGGGGCTAACAGCATAACCTCATGGATTTTATTCTGTTACAGTAATTTTCTGTGTAGAAAATAATACTTTATTCTGACCTTATCTAGATTTTTTTTACTTTTCACTATAATATATATTATATTATGACATCCCTGGTTTGGTATTTGTCTTTTGTAAACAATTAACAAAGTGGTTATTTGTACCGCAGTGGTGTACCGAACAGTAATATCATTCACTTGGGACAAAACATACAATTGGTGATAGTGTGGTCATGTATTGATGATGTGGAAAATGCATTTCTCCCAGCACAGGCACCTCAAACCAACCATGACTCATGTAACTATATGATATGGTTCTAGATGCACTGACAAGATATAGTTAATTTCATTATTAAAATGTAATTCATGTTTTAGTCAATTTGACTCAAATATATAATTCATGATTTATTAAAATTGACTCAAATAGACAAAAATATAATTTAAGTTGCCACTGACCTTGGAGTGTCGGGTATAACTAATAAACTTCCATCGTCTGTCGAGTCTGACCAATCCATGGGAGATGCAGACTCATCAGACTTGGCTCTTTTGTGCTTATTTCGTCTTTGTTCCTTGTGAATTCTTGACATCAAACTTCTCTCCACATCCATTTTAGGCTGAGATATCCTAAAACAAATTTGATAATTCCCTGTAGCTTTGTCTGAAATAATTAAATCTCACTATGAATGAAGATAACTAAAGCTATGCTAAAAAAAGACATACTTATTTCGATCTGGACAATTAATTTTAAGAATACCAGCCTAATGACCAATTGTTTTGTATATGCTTCTTTAAAAATATGGTTCATAATTAGCAGAAAAGGATCAACATGCAGCAATAAATTATTTACCCATGCGAGCGAAAACAATTCACGGTTCACTGGTCGCGACGTTGGTTGGTTCGGCCCATGAGGTTGGTCGCTAGGTATCGCATAAGATAGTACTTGGTTTTGTCATTGCCTGTTCTAAATCGGTTCCTTATTGCCACTACTAAGCCGTTGTTCCGACACAAGTGCTTGTTTATAATTTATAGTGCTTATATGAACAAAGGGTTATCAGCAACACAGGTCGTCAGGGGCTGTCCCTTATAATCTGTATATTAATGAGGCCTTTCAACTAGACGTTCTTTTATACCCAGTATCGCCCTGGGGGTGAAGACCTCTAACTTACGTCTTGTCACTCCTCATGTAGTTGTCATTGATTGAACGATTTAACATACTGTATTTTTATTTCTTTTATTTTATCTTGGATGTCAAACCTCTATTTTTACTATCCATATACTTAATTATTTTACAATACAGATATGTTTAGAAGACTTTTAGAACATTTTAGTCTGGTGTGGCTAGCTAACCATCATCAAGAGTGTTTCCTCAAAGTTTACAGTAAATTTGATGAAATATCAATGATACCAAAACTGATATAAACAGGGGGAAACTGTTCAAAACTCAGATTAATAACCCAACTGTGCAGGGCTGTCCAAAATGTCTGGTTAGCAAAAAATCCAGGAGAGGTGTCGCAGCAGAAAGTACATATCAAATTGCTGAATGCCATTTTTAAAGTTATTCATAGCAAACTTGACATAGATATATAGGTAGATGCTTTGAATGAACAATAGTAATTTTTTTAATCATATCTGTTTAAATATGATTGTGCACACGTGAGAAATAGTACTGTGTTAAAACGAATTGGATTTGAATTTTTCCTTAGCCTAGGATTTTAAAAGTTGGTATTGATTTTTGCATGGCGGAATTGATTTTTTGGAATTGACAAAACCGGAATTGACCCCATGTCTGGTGCCTTCTAGGGCAACTTGCTGTGTTCTGTTGGTCAGGAAGGATTGTATTCAGCTCTGGGTCTTGTTACGTACTCCGTAGTATTGCAGCTTGTGCAGTAGGCGTTGGTGGGGAATTTTGTCAAAGGCCTTGGAGAAGTCAAGCAGAACTACATTTTGAAGTCTTAATTGATTATGTTTTTGAGGTAACTTTTGCCCGCTTGTTTGATGTCGTACTTCACTTCGGCGTGCAGGCGCTTGTAGTGGTCGATGTACCTTTTCTTCTGTGTCTTACTTGTCTTCTTATGCGCTCTCTGTTTTCTTCTGATGGCCTTCCGGATGGAGGTGTTTATGCTGGTATCCAGGGGCTGCTGTACCGTGCTGCGGTGGTTTTGAAAGATCTAACGACTAAAGTCAATTCTTTCGATGATTTGAACAAAAATAGGCTTTTTTATTTAATCGACTGCTGATATATACAAACTATTCACACACTACATATTTGGACACCAATGAACCGGATTTGCGATAGAGTTAGCAGTTTTAAGTCAATTAAGAAGAATCAAGTCTTCCGTTACGAATACGAGATTTATATCGATCCCGCCAAATAGCGTAGCACTTGCGGGCGTGTAAAATTAACCTGTTTCTGGTCACTGTTCTACGAATGCGCTTTCCCGCATTACATTAAATCATAAAATCGACGAGCTAAAAAGCAACCAACCTTACTAATAACTTCTCAACGAAATCGACGAAAGCCCAAATCTTCTATTTCCTACTGCGACACCTAGTGTCCGAATTCACTTCCGCTCGGCAAAGATAGGCTAAAGGGGTCGACTCAAAATAATTGTTAATAAATGTTAAAACCTTTACTTCCCCAAGGATCGAATTGTGGATAACCTGAATAAAACATCCAAAGCAAATATTGTACATAAAGCACACCAACAATTTATTTAATTCACCAGTTGCAAAAACACATTTAAAACCATATAATTATGCCTTATTCGTATTCATTAAATAATATGGTGGTCAGTTTGTGAAATTACACAAATAACACAATACTGCGCGCAGTATTAGCTGTGCACATATTTTTAACAACTGGTGTTAACAGTAAAACGAACAAGATTCGTTGCATAAAATATGTTTTTCATATTATAGTTATAATATTTAAGTTAATGTATCTAATATAGTTATCTCCCGATACTCCAGCGGTCGAATCATTGTATGTAATGAGATGATGGTGTTCAAATGGCGCATATAATGCAAGCCACTGGATCACACCACTTGCCAAAGTTTACAATTACCGCGCGCCAGATCTCGAGCGCTAGATACGTACTAAAGTGTGACGTAAGAAACATCATCTAAATTGAACTTGAAAGAAGTTTCCTGGATATCGCAACAGCTGAAAACATGGAAAGGCACCCCAACTACGCAGGACGAGCGCCATCGGAAATGTACACGTGCGTTTATTGGGCGTTTGTTTCATTTTGTTAGCTATAACGGTTATACACTTTGTTCGAATTAATACCGACAGTTTTTACTTCACACATTTTCATGATTACTTCGATTACATTTTCATGCAAAAGAAAGCAACATATGTTGCTGATTAATACGGGGGTTCGCTCCAACCTCGACGGGTTTCGATTGGAGTCTATGTGAAAGTTAATAAAGGCCGGTTTACAGTCTCTTACACGGTGTCGCGCGATATCGCAATGCAAGAATCGGTTGTGTAAACAGGCCGCGATACCGAATAGCGAGGCAAATTTGTGTTGTTTAGTTGTTGAAACATTGGTCAATCAGCGAACACAACAACCGACAGCTTGTGCAACCATCATGACTATTGATGTAACAATTAATATATCGAACTATCGATGCATTGCAATAGTCGATATGACGATGCACAATTGCTGACTATCGACAATAAATTTAACTGTGGTTATCGGTAGTACACTGAATTCACTTAACTTTATTTATCTACTTTTATGAAAATATACCGCCGTATTCAATGGTAAATACCATAGTGTTTTGAAACTGGTAAACCATGGTAAAATACCATGGTAAATGTTTTTTAAAATTATTGACAACGTCATACTTCTTTTCTTCGATTGCCCCAACTTACGTAATACAACGACAAGACGTCGTTAGACGTTACTATAACTGCGTACCAAGATGGATACGCGTACCATAGATGGATATGCGTACCATAGATGGATATGTCTGTGATAATTATATTAGGAAAATATACCATGGTAAATGCCATGTTATACCATGGTGTTTTGAAACAGGAGGTAAACCATGGTAAATCATGGTAAACCATGGTGTACCACAGTTTACCATGTAATGTCATGGTTTACCATGTAATACCATGATATATATGGTATGGTATGGTACACATATCGTTCAGATGAGCGATATAATATATTATGTAAACATTGCGAGGGCGAACTATATTTTGACTCGCGACAGTCCCGACTTAAGCTTTAACGAGAGGTCATGACGAGGTTGAGTATTGTGGATAATTTTACTTTTGCGATAGTACCGCGACAGCTGTATTACTATTGCGATAATTTCATAACTATTGCAACTAACAAAAATGCCCATCCTCCGGACGGGATAACTTGGTAGTTCGTAAGTGACTGTCACGATAACTTGGTAGTTCGTAAGTGACTGTCACGATAACTTGGTAGTTCGTAAGTGACTGTCACGAAAACAACATAAAAAAACATTAACCTTATGAAAATATACCATGGTAAACCATGGTGTTTTGAAACTGGTAAACCATGGTAAATCATGGTAAACCATGGTAAAAATACCATGATATACCATGGAAACCAAAATAATCTATGGTGCTTTGAAACAGCGAAGCCATGGTAGAATACCATGGTGTTTTGAAACAGGTAAACCATGGTATGCCACAGTTTACCATGTAATGTCATGGTTTTCCATGTGATATAACGAACTTATGGACGATTCACTACCTGCTTTCTACGCCTGAAGCCAACCACCTTCTCAGTGATTTAATTTGTTGTCTCTTTGAAGTATAATCACTGTTCCTTCACTGGTCTGTCGCCAAGTTTCAACAGATGTACAAAGGCTCCACCAAACTTCACACGGACCCTTTGCCTTGTCTCTCTAAACAAAGCTTACCCACATCGCTGGATCGCGTTGCCAAGTTCAGCAGACAACAGACAGCAGGGATGGCCCTTCTGAACCATCATGCAATACACCGAACACAAAGTGTCACAAACATTGTAGAACATGTATCTTCTGTCACAATGATCAGACATTGTGAAATGCTCTGAACGTACCACGTGTAAGCAGCAGAATAGAAATAACTATTCGCCTAGATGTTAGCTACGCTGGACTAATATAAAACAATACAAATGGTTGTCTAAATCTTGTTTTCGGCATACACATGGGCACTACCTGATCATTACATAGTATCGCTCCATCGCATCGCATAATCGCCCCATGGCATCGCTCTGCCCTTAATATACCACATATGCCACGGTATACCATGGTATACCATAGTATTTTGTTATATCACATGGTATTACATGGTAAACCATAACATTACATGGTAAACTGTGGCATACCATGGTTTACCTGTTTCAAAGCACCATGGATTACTTTGGTTTCCATGGTATATCATGGTATTTTACCATGGTTTACCGTGATTTACCATGGTTTACCTGGTTCAAAACATAAGGTTAACGTTTTTAAAAATGTTGTTTTCGTGACAGTCACTTACGAACTACCAAGTTATCGTGACAGTCACTTACAAATTACCAAGTTATCGTGACAGTCACTTACGAACTACCAAGTTATCGCGACATTCACTTACGACTTTAATCCATCACCAATCGCTCCATATCGGTCCATCGTGTCGCGTCATCGCGTTGCCAAATTCAACACACAGCAGCTATATTCTTCGGCCATCATACTTTCAACATGTAGACCGCTACCTTGCAGTTTTTTTAGACTATTATGTAACGCCGAAATGCCCACGTTGCTGCAGGATATGTGCATAGAGTGCTTGAATATAAAATAAAGTGTTAACAAACGAATCTTTATATAGGTCTTTAACAATCTCGTGTGTTTCGTCCTGGATGACAGTCAATGATATGACATTGTCGTTGCTGGCAAGGCCGATCTAGAGTGGCCGTCTCTGTCACAGTGGCCGCGGATGAAGCCAGTTTGTTGTGGAGGCTTGGCGGCCGGTCTACGACATTTCTCTCCTGCGGCCTCTCCCGCCACAGAAACCGCAGCTTGGAGAGACCGCATTGACAGCCGTGCCTCCACAACCCACAGCTTGGAGAGACCGCATTCACTGCCGTGCCTCCACAACCAACAGCTTGGAGAAACCGCATTCACTGCCGTGCCTCCACAACCAACAGCTTGGAGAGACCACATTGACTGCCGTGCCTCCACAATCAACGGCTTGGAGAGACTGCACTGACTGCCGTGCCTCCACAACCAACAGCTTGGAGAGACCACATTCACTGCCGTGCCTCCACAACCAACAGCTTGGAGAGACCACATTGACTGCCGTGCCTCCACAACCAACAGCTTGGAGAGACCACATTGACTGCCGTGCCTCCACAACCAACAGCTTGGAGAGACCGCATTGACTGCCGTGCCTCCACAACCAACAGCTTGGAGAGACCGCATTGACTGCCGTGCCTCCACAACCAACAGCTTGGAGAGACCGCATTGACTGCCGTGCCTCCACAACCAACAGCTTGGAGAGACCGCATTGACTGCCGTGCCTCCACAACCAAAAGTTTGGAGAGACCGCATTGACTGCCGTGCCTCCACAACCAACAGCTTGGAGAGACCGCACTGACTGCCGTGCCTCCACAACCAACAGCTTGGAGAGACCGACCTGACTGCCGTGCCTCCACAACCAACAGCTTGGAGAGACCGCACTGACTGCCGTGCCTCCACAACCAACAGCTTGGAGAGACCGCACTGACTGCCGTGCCTCCACAACCAACAGCTTGGAGAGACCGCACTGACTGCCGTGCCTCCACAACCAACAGCTTGGAGAGACCACATTCACTGCCGTGCCTCCACAACCCGCAGCTTGGAGAGACCGCATTGACTGCCGTGCCTCCACAACCAACAGCTTGGAGAGACCACATTCACTGCCGTGCCTCCACAACCAACAGCTTGGAGAGACCGCATTGACTGCCGTGCCTCCACAACCAACAGCTTGGAGAGACCGCATTGACTGCCGTGCCTCCACAACCAACAGCTTGGAGAGACCGCACTGACTGCCGTGCCTCCACAACCAACAGCTTGGAGAGACCGCACTGACTGCCGTGCCTCCACAACCAACAGCTTGGAGAGACCGCATTGACTGCCGTGCCTCCACAACCAACAGGCTTCATTATCATATGTAATACAGTGGCGTCGAAAGCTTTTGTATATTGGGCACGTACGCGCGCACGCAATATTATTGGGGGCCGCCCCCTCCCCTGTTCCGAATTCGTGTACACGGGGGACCTTTACAGGTAAGTGGTCAGTCAAACAGGCCCTCAGCTCAGAGTGCACAAACCTCTAACGAAACGGGTTTATTCACGAAGGGTTCGTCCAGTCCGAGCGCTTCGTGAATCGGGGTCCTGGGAAATAACAACCGTAACCTGGTCAACGCGCGGGGTATTTTTGTAAAATAACGTATTGTAATAATCAACAGCATAAATCGGACATGTCTTGTTATGTGTAATATTATTTGGTGTTTGTAATTGGATGATAGTAGTTGATGTTGATTGTTGAAACACGATGGCCACTGAACATTTAGTTTCAACTGCCTATACCTTGAATGTTGGTTAATGTGCCAGTTTTCGTAGGGTAACATATTATTATGCTGATAAAGAGATAAAATAAAAGTATGACAGAAGCGTTGGTATAAAGGTACGACAACAACTTTATTAAAGGGGCGAGCAACGCCGAAAAGAGCAGAGTCACCGGATAACGTTCTCGTGACGTAGGTCTATTGTTCAAGTACGCCAACGCAATAATCACCATGGCAACATATTGTCTACCGACAGCGTTAGAGAGAATATTCCCTCGTGTCAACGCCATAGTTCCTCAGCAGCAGTCAATGTTCAAAGTTACGCTTTTCTGGCGAAGTTTCTCGGCGTGATCATCGCTTCTATCGGCGTCGTTCGGAGTCCGAGAGAGTTCGTCCACGTCCACGATATATGTTTCCTACGAACGACCGCCTCGATCGGCGTCGACGTCGGACGTTTTGTGACGTTTGCCAGTTCGACGATAGATGATCTTTGCCTCGATCGGCGTCGATCGGGTAACATTCACCGTCCGAGTGCGTTCATCGGCGGCCTCCGTAGATGCCTCCGGTGACGTTGACGAACCAGCGCCTCGATCGGTGTCGACGATGGATGTTTCCAGTGGCGTTCGCCTCGTGTCGGTGTTAACGCTGCTGGTGACATTTGCCGATCAGTATATTCGATCGTCTCGCTCGCGCTTGGATTCTTCCCAAACACGAACTAGGCACTGAGCAAACTGAATATTAACAAACGTGATAGGAACTAAAATAAAATAATTGATAATAATAAATATTAATAAATAAAATCAGCAACATGTCGTCACGTCCACAGCAGTCGTCGTCTGGATAAATCATAAACGCTCGGTAACACCGTACACGTGTGCATCTCCCCGGGGGTCCCCCGGGGCAACTCCTCGTCACAAAACTAAAAAGGATAAAGAAATAAAAGTGAACCTTACTGCCAACGCGTCGTGTCGTCTGCAGCCGCAACAGCGATCGGTCAGACCGGAAGCACGCGTGAGGCACCTGAAATGAAAAATCACCGATGATTAGCCAAATACTCTTTAAATAACTTTACGGGTTACCTATATCTTAATAGCACTAACAGCATCATCTTGCACAAACGCAGTACTGCCTATATGGCATATGTTTACAAACTTCGGAGGGTTGTGTTAGGCTTACCTCGGAGTAGAGGGCGTCCCTCCCGACGGGTAGGCCTGACTGTAGGACACCCCCAACCGTGCAGTGCCTTCACGCGTCACTTCCGGTAGCCGTGTGATCATCTGTTGCGCTTGAAGACGACGTGATAATGTTTACGCTCAGTGCCTAGTCGCGAATGAGACGTTCCGCCGACCCCAGGAACTCTGGGACTTGAACCGTTTGCGCTGTGAACCCGTAGATAAACACAGCTTCGGTTTGTCTTCACTTCACGTAGAGTTCGACATCATCGCCCTGGTTGTGTCGTCCAATCCACGACATGAAATTACCCAGGAAATTGTTGTTCACACGTCTTGTGACGTATGCCAGCAACTAGTCAGCAACAAAAAACAATATTAAAATGTATTCTCTAACATCATACAACGGTGTAAGAGATATATCACAAATATAAGTATACTTTGTTGTGGTATATTAGTTTAAACACAACAATAATAAAACTTACATAGCCTAACATGGCGCCTAAATCATCAAGAACCCGAACTCAGTATCAGACGTGTAACAAACGAAACTCATTAAGCCTAATACTTTTACTGCTTCTGCAAAAATACAGTGCAAATACTCATTACATATTTAGGTCATAAGAATAGGCAATGTTAGTTAAACTTACTAATTATGATGTTGGTCCATCGTGAGTAATGTCCACAGATCCGTGAGTTTGGTCTCTGGTAGACGATAACGCGTCAAGGCGCCGTCGAACCTTCCTGTTCGCAGCCCGTTCAAAACGCGTCCGTTTTGTTTGAAATCTAGCTTGTAAATGATTGCCACAAGTTACCACACGTAACGTACACATGACGTAACGATATCGGCGCATTTCATTGGCCATACGTTTGATTTACGTCAAAGAACAATCGACGTTCGAAATTCATAGAAACCGTTTGCCGATGAAAACATTACTTTCTAATATACGCGCGCAAAACGTCGCAAGCAAACCAAACGTTCAACGTTCCCGTGCGTCTGTTCTTCTCGTCTGCAGCTCCGCGAAGCATTGTTTGCTACATACTGCACTCTGCTGTCATTTTTATACATACATAATACATACATACATCCTCTTCAGCTCTTTTAGGCTAATAGCCTTTTAGCTGGTCTTTACTGTAGGGGAAGTTGTATAAGCGCACCACAATCTGTCTAGTTTAGCTTTGAATGCATTTAGTGTGTGTGTTGATAGCACATCCTCTGTGAGAGAGTTCCACCTGTTCACTACTATGTGTCTAAAGTAGCTCCTCCGTTGTCTGCTGTCACACGTTCCTTCTTGAGCTTCAGGCTGTGTTGTAATTTATCTGAAGTGACATTTTATCGACTTTGAAGATGCCATGCAGATATTTGTAGATTTCAATCATATCTCATCTTGCTCTTCTATAGTACACGCCAGGTAGCTTCAACGCCTTCAATCTATCGCAGTACTCGTGGCACTTTAGTTTTGGAATTAGCTTTGTTGCTCTTCGTTGTACATTTTCAAGCATCCCGTGGTCGTGGTTTAGTTTATTTACAACCTAACTAAGACTGGGACTCGATCATGGAACATGGACCCAATAATGTCGTGAATAACCCAACTGAGACTACTTTGTATACAATATCTCGTCTCCCATTATGCCCAAATCTCCCGCGTCAAGTATGAAACCTATATTATGTAGACGACTACCTGTAAAGAAAGGGTCTCTGTCTGTGTTGGGATGGCTGGTGTGGCTCCAGGTCTAAGCACGACTGTCTGTGTTGGGATGGCTGGTGTGGCTGCAGGTCTAAGCACGGCTGTCTGTGTTGGGATGGCTGGTGGGGCTGCAGGTCTAAACACGGCTGTCTGTGTTGGGATGGCTGGTGGGGTTGCAGGTCTAAGCACGGCTGTCTGTGTTGGGATGGCTGGTGGGGTTCCAGGTCTAAGCACGGTTGTCTGTGTTGGGATGGCTGGTGGGGCTCCAGGTCTAAGCACGGCTGTCTGTGTTGGGATGGCTGGTGTGGCTGCAGGTCTAAGCACGGCTGTCTGTGTTGGGATGGCTGGTGTGGCTGCAGGTCTAAACATGGCTGTCTGTGTTGGGATGGGTGGTGGGGCTCCAGGTCTAAGCACGGCTGTCTGTGTTGGGATGGCTGGTGTGGCTGCAGGTCTAAACATGGCTGCCTGTGTTGGGATGGCTGGTGGGGCTGCAGGTCTAAACACGGCTGTCTGTGTTGGGATGGCTGGTGTGGCTGCAGGTCTAAACACGGCTGTCTGTGTTGGGATGGCTGGTAGGGCTGCAGGTCTAAACACGGCTGTCTGTGTTGGGATGGCTGGTGGGGTTGCAGGTCTAAGCACGGCTGTCTGTGTTGGGATGGCTGGTGGGGCTCCAGGTCTAAGCACGGTTGTCTGTGTTGGGATGGCTGGTGGGGCTCCAGGTCTAAGCACGGCTGTCTGTGTTGGGATGGCTGGTGTGGCTGCAGGTCTAAACACGGTTGTCTGTGTTGGGATGGCCATCAGCCATCTGTGTTGTGATGGCTGGTTTGGCTCCAGGTCTAAGCACGGCTGTCTGTGTTGGGATGGCTGGTGTGGCTGCAGGTCTAAGCACGGCTGTCTGTGTTGGGATGGCTGGTGGGGCTCCAGGTCTAAGCACGGCTGTCTGTGTTGGGATGGCTGGTGGGGCTCCAGGTCTAAGCACGGCTGTCTGTGTTGGGATGGCTGGTGTGGCTGCAGGTCTAAACATGGCTGTCTGTGTTGGGATGGCTGGTGGGGCTGCAAGTCTAAACACGGTTGTCTGTGTTGTGATGGCTGGTGGGGCTCCAGGTATAAGCACGGCTGTCTGTGTTGGGATGGCTGGTGTGGCTGCTGGTCTAAACACGGCTGTCTGTGTTGGGATGGCTGGTGGGACTGCAGGTCTAAACACGGTTGTCTGTGTTGGGATGGCTGGTGGGGCTCCAGGTCTAAGCACGGCTGTCTGTGTTGGGATGGCTGGTGTGGCTGCAGGTCTAAACACGGCTGTCTGTGTTGGGATGGCTGGTGGGGCTGCAGGTCTAAAGACGGCTGTCTGTGTTGGGATGGCTGGTGGGGCTGCAGGTCTAAACACGGTTGTCTGTGTTGTGATGGCTGGTGGGGCTCCAGGTCTAAGCACGGCTGTCTGTGTTTGGATGGCCGGTGTTGCTCCATGTCTAAGCACGGCTGTCTGTGTTGGGATGGCTGGTGGGGCTCCAGGTCTAAGCACGGCTGCCTGTGTTGGTATGGCTGGTGTGGCTCCAGGTCTAAGCACGGCTGTCTGTGTTGGGATGGCTGGTGTGGCTGCAGGTCTAAGCACGGCTGTCTGTGTTGGGATGGCTGGTGTGGCTGCAGGTCTAAGCACGGCTGTCTGTGTTGGGATGGTTGGTGTGGCTCCAGGTCTAAGCAAGCCCAGCTTCGCATAGATGACATGGCGAATCTCACAAGGCTCAAAATATCGAATCTGGAAATGTCGATTTTGAAATTATGACATAGCTGGTTCACCACGGTGATTGTTTTCGTGGACAAAGTACAAGCAAGCTATATCAAAGAAGGACACTTCAACATGCCGATTTCTATCAGACGGCGTGCAGGAAGACGGGTTGAAATTCGTGAACGACTCCACTGCACGTGATGCATTTAAAGCTCGTACCCTGCCAAACGTTTGTGTATGAGTCTGTCCAAATAAGTTGTCACATATTTGCTGTTTTGTGTTGACTGCTACATTATTTTCCAATAAAGTAATTTGGTGTGGGAGGCCACATTCGATGTTATATTTATTTAAACAAATAACGATTATTGTACTACAATTAAATGTGAATTATCTACAGCTAGCACGTAAGTTGGAAACCTTTGCCTAACTATGCGCAGACAATAAATTGTCAACGTAAAATGTGGGTCCTGTTTATGAAATCGTTTCTTATATATTCAAAACTATCTGTTGTGTTGTGTGCTTGTATGTTACGTGAGTGATAGCTAAGTGATCAATACGATGCTCACCAATACACGTTTAATGCATATAGATCTACGATTCTATACATTGATGTGGCGTCTCTGTCTATAGCTGTGGGGCCTAGCGCTACGCTATATATAGTTACTTTTGGGGTGTACATAATTATTGTAAGCCAGGAGCATACGCTGGCGCCTTCTAGGTGATGCGTGTAAGAACACTACATTCCTCCCTAAATTGTTTATACTGTATTTAGTATAATATAGTACAGACATTGTATGTCAAGTCCAAGCTCGATAGTCTAACGTGACTGCATATTATTACTAGATTGTCACACATGACGGTACGTTATTGTCTAAATAGAATTGATTGATTAATGTTCGCTATTTAGCCAGTTCTTAAATATCTAACACTATTTCGCCAGTTCGTAAACATGTGATGTAGATGTGTGCGGGAGTCTTCCTCGTTCGCGATGATCGCCGGGATTCAGGGGTCTTCTCAGCAGGAGATGCGTTGCTGCGTGCCGCCTCAGGATCAGCATACGATGCGTCGCTGGGGGCTGTCTCAGCGTGAGTTCTGACATCTCGCGCGTTCGCTCGAATCGCCGGTGTATCTGTGATTGTCGGAGAGTATTGACATCGTCATTGTCGGTGTCAGTGACCACAATACCCGGCTCGAGTTTAATTGGTTTGAAGTGTGATGCATTTCGTGTGATGTTTCGATCGTATATCGTTTTCATGGTTCCTCTAATGTTCACCACTGTATAAGACGATGGTCGAATGGTGATGTTAGTTTGTCTGTCCTGTGTTGTCGTGCTAACACAGTGTTTCCTGGAAGCGTGTGACGTGTGACGTGTGATGGCATGTCGTTTCTTATCCACAAACGATTTCATTTTGTCTTTAGCGTGTTTGTCGTTCGTTGTCAGCTTTGTGTTCAATGGGGATTTCTGTGTTTGTATGATCGTGTTCGGCAGTTTGATTCTCATCTCGCGGTTGAAGAGAGCTCTCAAGTCTCAAGTAGTTATACTCCAAACAGCCCAATCTTGAGCTAACGCACGAGTTTGGACCAACGGCTTTTAGTGTCTCTTCCTAAAGACACGGGCAAAGTGGGGTGAACGAAATTGCCCAAGCTTCGAAACGGCGGAGGTGGAATCGAACCACCGTCCTCTCGATCGACAGGCGGGTGCTCTAACCATTAGACCACCGCTCCCCACATGACTGTGACAGGTGCAATATCAGTCGATGAATGAGGAGATGCCCTGTAGTTTCGGAGGAACTTGTACAACTCCTGTCTCCGCGATTTGCCTTCGATCAATGCTGCTTTCATCACTTTCCCCAAGTTTCGCATGAAGCGTTCCGCTTCACCATTCGCCACAACGGAGTAATCCACTGGTGTTTGAATCCCATGTGTTTCGCGAAGGTGTGGAATTATTGAGTGTTGAACAGGGGTCCGTTATCAGTTTTAAGTTTCTCAGGAATTTCCAGCATGGAAATCACTTTGTCGAACGCAGGTATGACGCTGTCGGCGCTTGTAGAGTGTATCACTTCAACGACAGGATATCGTGATAATCCGTCAATCATCACCAACAGATATTCGCCTGACTGAAACGGTCTGACCACAGGAGTGTCTCAATGTCCGCCCTTCAGTGTCCACAGACCTTCCCCAGGTGGAGCGGGGTCTTCCTCTCTTCCGTTTCCCTTGTGGGTCCATTTTAGAGCCTGGCGTACCACGCTGGACGCTGATTTTCGCAGGGTGTGGCCCAGCCAATCCCAATGTCTTCTCTTGATCTGGGCTTCTGCTTGTCCTGTTCTAGAGTTCTTTGTTTTTTATTTTGTCCTGCCATTTGATGTGAAGGATGGCCCTCAAGCATCTGTTAATGAAGGTCTGCACTTTGTGTGTTAAGGCATTTGACTTTACGTTGGTGTTAAAAATCCGAAATTTGGTCTTGACTCTTGACGGAGATGACCTGTGACGTCCAAATGTGTCTCAGGGTCTTAAACGCTGCTGTGGCTTTCCCTATCCTGCTTTTGACGTCTCGGTCTGTGCGACCGTCTCTGCTCACAACACTTCCCAGGTATGTGAACTGCTCCACGTCTTCTATATCATCACCCCTCAACTGGATGCTATTCTTGTTCACGTGATTTGCTCTCATAGTCCTGGTTTTCTTTTTGTTGATCTTCTGACCCAATTTTGTAGCAGACTCATACAGTGATGTCACCTTGTCCTGTCTGTTGTCATGAAGGTGTGAAAGTAGTGCGACGTCTTCTGCAAAGTCAATATCCTCCAGCTGTTTGGAGAGTGTCCACTGGATTCCCCGCTGGCAACCTTCTATTGTTGATGCCACAATCCAGTCAACTGCCAGCAGGAACAGGAATGGTGACAGCAGACATCCTTGGCGGACCCCTGATAATATGGAATATGAATTGTCTCCCAAGACACATATCTCAGGAGGGCGGGTTATAAGTAGATGAACATTGTTGGACTCTCGATAAGCCAATGGCTTCCTTGTCCACTTGCCATCTGGGCCTTTGGCTTGGATTGCAAATCTTGTTAAATCTGGTTAAAGACCACTTGGTAGATTTCTTCGTCAGGTCACGAAGTGCATGGTTCGATCATTGATTGTGGCAAATTCGGGGATGAAACATTGAGAGTAATATGCCAAACGTCCAACCTATTATTATTAAACTTCCAACTTATTGCACTTCGAATTTAGAATAAAGCTACCATTTATTACAATTACTAATGTGAAAACAATCCAAATAAATCTAAAGTTCGGATCCACTACTGCTAGTTCGGCTCCCCATACACGAACCACCCTCTAGCGGAGAGTTCATCATAATGTTTGCGGAAGTGACCGATAGGTGGCACGATAGAGTCGCACAATGGGCGCACCGAGTTGTGTCTTGGTTACGGTAAACACTGTCCCCTCTGTGCTATGCGACTATCCTCCCATGACAACACAAACTTACCTTACAGACCCGTCCTGACACCGAACCGCGACTCTTTGAAACCGTCTGATATCGTGTGACCGTGACAGCAAGCTGGGACTGTGACGCTTTTACCCGATTAAGGTACTCTCGGGGTAGATACCCACCCGACTTTGTGACTTTCGACTTTGTGAATTTGTTATAACTTGTCCCCTGCATCCTCGAGTCTAAATAAGTCTTTTTGTCGGGCGCCCCTTTTTAGCTTCGTAGTACCCTCCATTGTTCTTCACTGTTTGTTGTTGCGAGGCGGTGGCTTGTAATTAATTATATTTTCATTGTACCACTTTAGTGGTATAGTTATAGGCTTATAACTATGTATGTTTACAATTTATTGAAAATGTACATTGATTATGTTGATTCAATTCAATACATATATATGGATTATATAGCTCTGTTAGCTCGATCTATACTAACATTTTACCTTACCATAAGATACCTTAAGATGGTTCTGATCACAGGATTCTTGTGACTCCTCAATGATCAGATCTTCTTCTTCGTCTATTAATAGTTTAAGAATTCCGGTTCCTGTTTTTAATGGTGCTTCAAAATTATACAGAATTTCTTGATTGGACCAGAATTGGTCCAGGCGATTTTAAACAAACATAATTAATATCATTTAAAAATTATAACTATAAGTCAATAAGGATTGGAGTATATTTTAACATTAATCTAAATAACATCATAGGCCACAGTAAAAAATTAAACAAACAATAATGTATGAAGCTATGCAGATGCCAATTTTTCAGTCAAAGAGTGGTGGATGTATGGAATTCATTGCCCGACAATATTATATCTGCACCCTCTACTAACATTTATAAAAATAGAATAAATAAAAACTGGGTCAAGATATGGGCGAATTATAAAAGGCTTATCATTAGCCTTACAAATGCCCATTACATATAAGTGTAAGTATATATGATAAGCTGACTAATCCTAGTAATAGCCTTGCAAATGATAAATGTTCATTATTTGTAAATGTTAGCTTGAATGCTTTTTAGAATTTAAATCTGTCCATCCTGCAGATGTCGTTTTTGAAGGCGAGTATGTTTTCTGCTTCCACTAGCACTGCTGACTGTGGAAGGTTAAATTGTTCCAGTCATAGAAGACACGCTGTGAGAGGACAAACTTTCTGGTGTCAAGCCTGCTAGACTTCTTGTATAATTTCTCATTATGATCCTCTGTGTTTTTCTGCTAATTGTGAAGATTTCAACTTTGTTGATCTTGTTGATCAATGCAGTGTATTATCCGATACTCTTAGACCTTGCCTCCTCTTCTCCTTCTGTACGCCAGACTCAGCAACTTGAGATGCATCAGTCTGTCTTGTGTTGTGATATAGACTCCAAACAACCCTTGTTCAGGGCTTGCACAGGAGTTGTTTAGTTCTAGTTTTACAAATAGAGATCACCATCTTTGTGAGTCCCCGACAGAGTTGAGTTTACACATGAATCCCGTGTTTGGGATATTTTCGGTAGAATGGATTGACAGTCTGGTACTATAGCTGATGAGCTACCATCCCCCTGTCTTTGTAAGACATTTCAAGATCACATCACAACATTAATGTTTATTATATGGCAGAACCAATCATAAGCTAGTAAATTATTGCAAGTAACTGCCTCAATAATATTCCATGATGATTCTACACAAAGAGTTACTTGCAAACTTTTTGAGCCTTCTTCATGTTGGAACTTGGCACTGTGTCTTAAACTTGAAAATGAAACGTTTGTTAGCTAAGTGAGACATCATTGTGGCGTAATATTACATGTGAACAAAATGTATGTTGGCCTTGGGTTTTAAAAACTTCAGTGTAAAATAACAATACATATGAACAAACTGTATGTTTGTTACTGTAGGGTCACTCATGGAGGACGGCCATACGAGAAAGAGAACTCTTACTTCAAGTTCAAGCTGAGAGACGGCATACCATCTAATATCCCAGCACAGGTCACTCCTAGACAATCTGACAGTGATGGTGTTCATCCATATGACCTACGAAAGATCCTCTCAAGGTCAAGAAGCACAGTAAAGCATAACTGCGAACCAAGTTTCTCCAGCACTGAAAGTGACAGAAGTTGCCCACTGTACCACATTGGGAGTGACTTTCCTCCTCCTTGGGTTGAGGAGACCGACTACAGGCAATACCTTGGGGCCCTGCCAGACGAGAGCAACTCAGCAGATTTGCTATCGACTCCTTTCATAGGTAGTGAAAGGCCCCTGCTAGGTAATACCCAATCAAGGGACAGAAACTTTGATGTAGAAGACTGCGCGCAGGCCCGAGAAGATCGATGGAGGGATAATGACGTGAAACGTTTTGCTGAGGTAGCCCAGTATTTGGACCATACTGCACTGCAGACTTTGGCAGCACCCGAACCTGCATCTCCATTTAGCAATTACCCTGGGGAGACACCACCTCTGCATCCACCCACAACATCTGAGTACAAGTACACTTATTCTGAGCCAACTCTGCCAGGCAGGCAGTACCCTGCACCTTCAATCAACAGCTACCTTGCAGAGACTCCGCCCTTGCAGCAACCACCGAGCACCACTGAATACAAGTACCTTCCATCTGAGTCGTTACAGCCTGCAGCGAGGCAGTATCAGCCACAATCTGTTACCAATTATCTTGCTCAATCATCATCACACTTACAACAACCTCCACCAACAGAATGCAGACGTGCTGTGTCTGAGGCACTAGTCAGACAGCAACGACCACAGTCTGCTAACAACTACATTGGCCGATTAGTGGACTTTCAACAACCCTTGCCAAACGAATTCAGACACTCCATCTCTGAACAAGCACCTTCAGCAAGGCAGTATCATACATCCTACAGCAACTACCCTGGCCAGACAGCTGCAGTTCAGCCGCTACTGTCCAACAGACCAAAGTTTGCATATTCCGACATACCCCAACGTACCACCAAACAACGCCGTCCATTGTCTGCCAGCAATCTCTCTGGACTACTAATCCAAACATCCTCGACCGGGTACGAGTACGCTGACTCAACCAGAGCGCCACCTAGAACTCGGCAACATAATTACTCAGCACCGTCGCAAGGAAGCACCTACAGCTCGAAACAGCCGAAGGGCCACCGAGAATCGAACTGTGCTGTTGCTGAGTATCTCGGTAAGGTCAGCTCACAGCGGAACTATCGTCCATCTCCGAACTTTGAACCACAGCCATCCTCTGCACCTGCATCAGCTGAATCAAACGAGCAACAACTGCAGCTGAGTGAGGAACAACAACAGCAGCTCATACATCAACAGCAGCTGGAGAAGGAAACATCCAGACGACGGTTTGAAGCTTTTGCAAATCACCTCGAGCATACTTACCCACTGACTGGCTCACGCGTCCAACCGCCACCGTCTGAGCCGGACTTTACTGAGTTTGCTGACATCAACCAGTTCCTCGAGGAACGGCCCCTTGACGATCTGCCTACTGCAGACATGTATCACCAACCGAACGCGTTTGAGGAGAACACAACGATGTTGCGTCGATCCGCTCCTGTTGGTGCTCTGCACCATCCATCCCAGTTGGCTTTCCAGCAGTATCAACGACCAGAGGAACAGACGACGGTCTATCGGTTTTCCAACTCGTCTGGCGAGCCATCCAATCGCATCGTCAACGGTGGAATGGTCAATGGTGGGATAGCCAATGGTGGAATGGTTAATGGTGGAATGGTCAACCAAATGGCGATGTCCGAGAAGAAGGAATTGCACGAGTTAAACAATCGTCTGTCAGTCGTGCTGCAGAGCCAGCAGCCACCAGAAGGCAGGTTTGACGCGACATCCTTGCTCAATGCTGTTGACTCGTTGGAACAGGAGCTTTCTCATGTCAGGACAACCTATGAGCAGGAACTTGGCAAGATCAGGTGGGTTCACTCATTTTTACATTACAAAAATCTGCTACTGTTAGATTTTGAACAGTGACTTTTTAAAAAACAAAATCAGGTTATAATTCCTGTTATTGTTCATTGATTCACTGTTGTTGATTAAATAATTAATTCATACTCTATGTATGTAAATAATTAATTTAATTATGAAATAATTGCATGCAGTATAGTTTTTATATTTTGAACTTGATTTAAGATTTTTCTGGTGTGCTGACTGATTTAATTACAAAATTACAAAGAATTTAAGTGTATTTTCCAATAAATATTTGTTTCTCATTTATGCATTTTATGGAAATCCTTCCATATATATATATATATATATATTTATGCAATAACCAACACAAGTCAGATGTAGTAGAGATTGAAAAGGGCCAAATGAATGACGTTTTATTGCAAAGTGGACTGCTTATCACGCAGCCACTTTGGGAAGCACATTAACAGGAATGTGAGCTCCTCAAAGCAAACCAGACAGGAACTGAACACATGTACAGCCCCGTCCGGCAAGTTTCTCAGAGCCCACATTCCTACAGGCATGACGATAACATATATACATCAAGAAGTCGTCATGAACATGTAATGCAAAGAATACAGACATTCCACCACCAATACACAAATTTAATTACAAACAGGTGGGGCCATTTCGCTAACCTATATAAACATAAGCCAAGAATACCGATGAAGAAACAGGAAGCCTGTCTGCGCAGAAAACCCCATGAACACCAACTACTAGGGGATAAACCCCTGTGTTCATCTAGTATAAAGCGAAAAGTGGGGAAAGCGGTTTCGACATCTTCCAACTTCCTATTTCATCAACGATGTACAATCGCATTTTACACTAAGTGTTGAAAATAAGGAAGGAAGGTGGGGAGGAGGGCGGATTTCGAGAGACAAATTTTCTAGACACAACTTCGCGATGCAGAGACTGGAACAGGAGTGAAAGATTCCAGCTGCTGGCTCTGGTTTGAACTGGTTTCCGTTAAGCCGTGATTGGCTGAATATCGTGGAGTAATACAAATTATTTGGCCAAATAGTTCCGGTGTAGTCTCGGACACCCAGGGCAAGACTTGCCTTGGTTATCTCATAAAGTCTGTTATGCAGCTGTAAGTTGCATAAATCCATTTATGCAATAACCAACACAAGTCAGATGTAGTAGAGATTGAAAAGGGCCAAATGAATGACGTTTTATTGCAAAGTGGACTGCTTATCACGCAGCCACTTTGGGAAGCACATTAACAGGAATGTGAGCTCCTCAAAGCAAACCAGACAGGAACTGAACACATGTACAGCCCCGTCCGGCAAGTTTCTCAGAGCCCACATTCCTACAGGCATGACGATAACATATATACATCAAGAAGTCGTCATGAACATGTAATGCAAAGAATACAGACATTCCACCACCAATACACAAATTTAATTACAAACAGGTGGGGCCATTTCGCCACAAGGTCACCCACAAACATGTGACCACCCCACCCCGACCTAACCTTTGGATTTTAAATACTTTGATCATTTAACTAGTATGTTATTGTTAGCAAAGAAAAACACTACAATGTAAATTAAAAAAACTACGGCAACTTAAAAGAAAAAAATCCTGGTAAAAGCATAACCTGAGTAACCGTGGAATGGCCCAACAGATTTCTGCTAACTTTAGATGTGTATTAGAACAATGTAGCAAGTTATTACTATATGTATGTTGCCATACAACATACATTCCTTCTGTTTATTTAATGCCATACAACATACATTCCTTCTGTTTATTTAATGCCATACAACATACATTCTTTCTGATTATTTAATGCCATACAACATACAATCTTTCTGTTTATTTAATGCCATACAACATACATTCCTTCTGATTATTTAAAGCCATACAACATACATTCCTTCTGATTATTTATTGCCATACAACATACATTCCTTCTGATTATTTAATGCCATACAGCATACATTCCTTCTGATTATTTAATGCCATACAACATACATATTCCTTCTGTTTATTTAATGCCATACAACATACATTCCTTCTGATTATTTAATGCCATACAACATATATTCTTTCTGATTATTTATTGCCATACAACATACATATTCCTTCTGTTTATTTAATGCCATACAACATACAATCTTTCTGATTATTTAATGCCATACAACATATATTCCTTCTGATTATTTATTGCCATACAACATACATATTCCTTCTGTTTATTTAATGCCATACAACATACAATCTTTCTGACCATTTAATGCCATACAACATACATATTCCTTCTGTTTATTTAATGCCATACAACATACAATCTTTCTGATTATTTAATGCCATACAACATATATTCCTTCTGATTATTTATTGCCATACAACATACAACTTCTGTTTATTTAATGCCATACAACATACAATCTTTCTGACCATTTAATGCCATACAGCATACATTCCTTCTGATTATTTAATGTCATACAACATACATTCCTCCTGATTATTTAATTCCATGCAACATACATTCCTTCTGATTATTTATTGCCATACAGCATACATTCCTTCTGATTATTTAATGCCATACAACATACATTCCTCCTGATTATTTAATTCCATGCAACATACAATCTTTCTGATTATTTAATGCCATACAACATACATTCCTCCTGATTATTTAATTCCATGCAACATACAATCTTTCTGATTATTTAATGCCATACAACATACAATCTTTCTGATTATTTAATGCCATACAACATACATATTCCTTCTGTTTATTTAATGCCATACAACATACAATCTTTCTGATTATTTAATGCCATACAACATACATTCCTTCTGATTATTTATTGCCATACAACATACAGTCTTTCTGATTATTTAATGCCATACAACATACATATTCCTTCTGTTTATTTAATGCCATACAACATACAATCTTTTTGATTATTTATTGCCATACAGCATACATTCCTTCTGATTATTTAATGCCATACAACATACAATCTTTCTGATTATTTAATGCCATACAACATACATAATCCTTCTGTTTATTTAATGACATACAACATACAATCTTTCTGATTATTTAATGCCATACAACATACATATTCCTTCTGTTTATTTAATGCCATACAACATACAATCTTTCTGATTATTTAATGCCATACAACATACATTCCTTCTGATTATTTATTGCCATACAACATACAATCTTTCTGATTATTTAATGCCATACAACATACATATTCATTCTGTTTATTTAATGCCATACAACATACAATCCTTCTGATTATTTAATGCCACACAACATACAATCTTTCTGATTATTTATTGCCATACAGCATACATTCCTTCTGATTATTTAATGCCATACAACATACAATCTTTCTGATTATTTAGTGCCATACAACATACAATCTTTCCGATTATTTATTGCCATACAACATACAATCTTTCTGATTATTTAATGCCATACAACATACATTCCTCCTGATTATTTAATTCCATGCAACATACATTCCTACTGATTATTTATTGCCATACAACATACATTCCTTCTGATTATTTAATGCCATACAACATACAATCTTTCTGATTATTTAATGCCATACAGCATACATTCCTTCTGATTATTTAATTCCATGCAACATACATTCCTTCTGATTATTTATTGCCATACAGCATACATTTCTTCTGTTTATTTAATGCCATACAACATACAATCTTTGTGATTATTTAATGCCATACAACATACATTCGTTCTGTTTATTTATTGCCATACAACATACAATCTTTCTGATTATTTAATGCCATACAACATACAATCCTTCTGTTTATTTAATGCCATACAACATACAATCTTTCTGATTATTTAATGCCATACAACATACATTCCTCCTGATTATTTAATGCCATACAACATGTATTCCTCCTGATTATCCAGCAGCAGCAATAAAATCCATCATCGATAAAGCCAGAGTCAAAGCATCATGGCATCCAGACATCATAAAGTCATTTCAAGTACTGCTAATTAAACCACTTGAGTTAATTATTATTTGCATGTTGCAGACAGGAGATTAAGGAACTAAGTAGGAGTCGGGCAGAATATGAACTGGAGACTCGCAAACTCAAGTCTTTGGCATCAGATCTGGAGAACAGGTATGTTTTAAAATAAATTGCATTGATATGTTTTGTGTTTTATGTATTAACATAATTAGGGTTGAAAGGAGGTGGGCTTTCCAATGTTCCACTGTTTCAGTTGTTTTATAATAAGGTTTTCAAATGTTCCACTTTTCCACATTGTTTCATAATGCTATACCGATGTTCTACATGGAATATTGTTTGCAAATTGTTCAAAATTGTGTTCCGCTGTGCTACTGGTTCATTACATTTAACTAATCTTTACAATAACAATTAGCTGTTTTTTTAATATTGCCTGTTGTAGTGATACTTTTTCATTTACTATTTCTGGCGTTCACCTGTACTTTTTCATTTACTATTTTTGGTGTTCACCTGTACTTTTTCATTTACTATTTCTGGCGTTCACCTGTACTTTTTCATTTACTATTTTTGGCGTTCACCTGTACGTTTTCATTTACTATTTCTGGCGTTCACCTGTACTTTTTCATTTACTATTTTTGGTGTTCACCTGTACTTTTTCATTTACTATTTTTGGTGTTCACCTGTACTTTTTCATTTACTATTTCTGGCGTTCACCTGTACTTTTTCATTTACTATTTCTGGTGTTCACCTGTACTTTTTCATTTACTATTTCTGGCATTTACCTGTACTTTTTCATTTACCATTTTTGGTGTTCACCTGTACTATTTCATTTACTATTTTTGGTGTTCACCTGTACTTTTCACTAACTGTGGGGTGTGGTAGCATTGCGGTTAGAATGTTGGGCTCTCAATCGAGAGAACCCGAGTTCGAATCCTCTTGCTGCCGTTTCGAAGCTTCGGCAATTTCGTTCGTCCCATGTTGCCATAGTTCACTGAGGTGTATATAAATGAGTACCTGGCTACAGACATAGATGGATATCTGAACGAATAGTCTTCACACAGTAATTGCAGCATGGCTGAATGCTTCCCAGCAAAGTTGAAATGGTGATGGAATGAACTGGTCTGCCAGGGGTGAAGTGTAAAGTGCTTTGAACAGTCCCAAGGACTAGATACCGCACTATATAAGAACGTACCTTTACCTTTTGCTATTTCTGACGTTCACCTGTATTTTTTAATTACTTACTTGTGGGGTACACCTGTACGATTCTCTCACTATTTTTATTGTTAAAAATTTACCATAGCAGAAATAGGTTGTAATACAATTTCGAGCAGTTTGCCCTAAAATAGAATGAAGGTGTCACAACAAATTGCATTGCCAAAACCAGCATAAAGATAGTTAGCATAAGTAACATGATATGATGACTCACCTAATGTGTGTTATATTCTTTTGAGTATAATCACACTGTTTGATTCATGTTTGCCAAGACAATGAAGACATGGTCGAACAATAAGTTGTGAATTCATGTGGAACACAGTGATCACTCTGTTGGCCCGAGGTTTCTTTTATTTGTCGTCATGACAAATGCATTAACTAGTGAGATGTTTTCAACAATTGCTTTCCAGTCTTTAGCAGATAGCACTACTACACTGACAGAGCTACCATAGAGATCTACTCGATATGAACTTGAAACAAATAACTATACTATGAGTTGATTAAGGTCACCGTGTGAGTTTTCATGCTGATAATTATTTGCGTGTAGGATTTTATACTTGCACATTGAATTGCCTTGGCCCTTGCATACAAAAGGCACTCCATTTTGAGTGACACATGATAAAACATGTTCTGGTATGCTTTGTATCTATCATAAGGCCAGAACTGTGGGTAAAATGTGTACCTTATAGTATATTGAACAATAACGGTACCTGATACTTTATTTCTGGCCAAACCAGAATCTTCTTGCAATCCCAGAAGTAGACTGTTTGCATATTATTTATCATATTTAACATTTTAAATAATGAACAAATCCCAAATTTTCAACTTATGCACATAACATAATTAAGCAAAACTGTTGTATATACATAGGAGCCAAATCATATATGCGTATGTCTATAACAATAAGCGTCACTTGTGCGCCTATAAACACACAGTTGTCCGTGGTTGAGCCTATCACTACTGGTAGAGTAAATAGCCATTCATTCATTATGAAACCTTGATAGATCAATGGTTTCTATAGGCGCTTAAGTGTATGGACACGGTGGTATTATGTGTGCATTCAGTTGCTTATAGAGACTTTGAGTTGGTGGTCGGTCAGTGCTTTGTCTGTATGCTATTGAGATTCACCACTGCCTTGGTGGCAGTCTACAGATGACCACCATAAAGTCTAATGCAGGGTTTCCCTTCATAGCAGCAACACGGTACTGAAATAGCAGCAGATTTTGACCGTCGTCTGCTCATTTTCAATGCCAACAGTGGCATTAAACCTAGTATCATTCGTGGTGGTACTATTTCAATCCGGAGAAAGCAAGAAGACTTTAATCGGCGGAAAAGCATCTTTATGGAGACGACAACAGAGACAGGAAGCACAGTT
The DNA here is from genome assembly GCA_963662155.1 of Lamellibrachia columna. Lineage (NCBI taxonomy): Eukaryota > Metazoa > Annelida > Polychaeta > Sabellida > Siboglinidae > Lamellibrachia > Lamellibrachia columna. The sequence continues at coordinate 16,475,912 of OY759271.1, read as the reverse complement.
CTGAGTGGATCACCTCATGCCATCTGCGACATTGAAACCATCGTGAGGATCTCAGAACCGGGTAGCTTGTGCACTTTTGTAGGCTAGCAGTGGAGAGAGCTGAGAAGGAGCAGGCATTGACCAACATGAGCAGTTTAGAGCAGGCGCTCATGAGCAATCAGCAGGCCATTGACGAGGCACACAGACTCGTTGCTCAGCCGGTCGAAGAACTCGACCGAGTCAACCGAAGTCTCGATGAAGTTCAACGCGAGAACGAGAACCTCAAACGGAGGTGAGTGAGAGACAAGGAGAATGGTCAGTAAGTTTGGTCATGATTAATGTTCAGTGAAGTCTCATTTATCTGAACACTTTAGTTCCCAATTGTTTTGGTCGGATTTACGAAGCATGCGGATTAGTGAATCATGGAATAATGAAGCAATTTATTGTGTGTCAAGATTTGTCCCACAAAAACGTGTGGATTACTTAAGAAAACAGATTATCGAAGAATGGATAAATGAGACATGACTGTATTTTAAAAAGGCATTGAGAAACTTTTGTCCACAGGTATCAAAATGTATAATTAAGAATATTGTACTTCCAATTTAAAAATAATTTAGAGTATTTCTTTGGCAATCAATTAATCTTATCAATATAAAAAGCAAGACTTTTTTGTTACAAAGCTAATAGCAATTGACTGATTTCCTTGGTAGTACACTGGTATTTGGTGTAGTACTTACCTACTTACATATCCTCTTCGTACCTCAGTTGGTGCATAAGGCCACTTAGTAACTTAGTGATCTTTAGCTGCATGCTCTGCTATCTTCCAAGAATTCCATGGTATAGTACTAACGTAGTTCAATTAATGCAGAAATTATTAAGTATGACTGACATGTTTAGAATGTTGAGATTGCAAGACAAGACAATAATTTAACAATATTGCCATCCAAAACAAAAAAGCCAAATCTCTGGCAAGCAAACAAGGAAGCCATTGGCTTATTGAGAGTCCAACGGTTATTCATCTGTGTGTAACTGCCCTTCTGAGATGTTCGTCAATTTTGTTATTTAAACATATTCACGCTGCTAGCATTTGTATTTAACGTTATCAGTCATAGCACGGAAAACATTTGAGATATAATATTATTATGGGTGAACATATTTGTCTGTTGGGAGGGGATTGGAATTTCAAATTGGGGATGAGGATGTTTAGCACCATTCAGGAGGTGATGGAGATGAGGATGTTGCAGGTATGAGAAGGAGTTGATAGAGAGACAGACGTTGGAGGAGGAGGAACATCAGCTGCAGCAGAAACTCAACTTTGAGATCCACATGCGAGACCAGGTACGCACGGTGACATTTATGTGTAGAGTTAGTGATTGTGATCCGTCAGATGCCCAGCAACATATGTCATGCTGCTCAGTTTCTGATGATGTTTCATAGTTTGGTTGTCACCCATGTCATCACTGGCCACAAATGGCTGTATATACAAGTGTCTCCATCATTGACACATTTCCGCTCAACTGTCAGGATGTGTCAGTTCTCTCTCTTGGTCACAAACATGTCACATCACCATAGTGACCACCAAAGTGTATTGGTGTATTGGTATTGTCTTGTGACCAGGAGATACAGGGTCTAAACCCCAGGCCTCGGTGCTAGGGGAGTCAGCCTAATGCACACAATTTTTAGGAAACAGCTGCATTAGTCATGAGGAAGTTGGACATTTGTGTCTCTTGGATGAGACACTAAAAGCAGTTGGTCCCTTCCATCTGGTGTCTATGCCAGGTGAAGTAAAATATCCCACACAGGAGGTCAAGTTGTAGTGGACTCACTTTACTTGGCCCATTGGAAATCATGTGATAAATGTTTCATGGTTACCATCATGAACTAAAGCTTTTATAAGTGTCACTTGACCACTAAGCCCACTATGCACGGTATTCCTGCAGCAAGCTCAAAAGTTGAGTGACCGCGTGCAGTCAGCGAATGCAACCATCGTCGCTCTAGAGAGAAAAATCAACAGCATCAGTCACCATGAGACCTCACTGCCAGATATGCTGGAGAGAATGAGAGAGGCTACGGAGGCTGAGATCAAGACCTACCAGGAGACGTCCAGCCAACTCTTCAGCACTAACCTCACCGAACTAAAGGTGTGTGAATTAAACCCAAAATCCAGTTTGAGCACGATTATTGAGTTGGTCAAACTCAGGGTAGTTAATGTTTAAGATATATTTAAAATGATGTCAGATTATTTGCTGATTGGTGCAATTAAAATAACTGCCCTTGCAGAAGGTTGCTGCTTATTGGCTCATTTGAATTGACTACATCATGGTGGCCATCATTGATTGGCTTATTAGAAACCACCTGACTGCTACCATGAGCCAATTAGTTTAGATCAATAAAACCTGTATTAGATCATGTGACCAGTCATGTGATAGATGGGTAATTGACCTCAGTGTCGTGCTTCAGGCTCAGCTGGATGAGGTGATGAGGAGACTAGCAGAGACATCAGAGGAGAACAGACAGTTGTACAGCAACTCAGCAACACTTCAGTCGACCATCGACAGTGTCAAGAGTCAGGTGAGTCTCCAACTGGTGGATGTCACATGTACTTGTAGCAGTTGCCATTTTCATTAAAAAAAATTTGCATTATTTTATTATGATTTTGTAAGATTTTCTCTATTAAGATTATGGTGTTTGTGGTTTCAAATTATTCAGTACTATATTATCATATAATTAATGCCTCTTAAAGCAGTTAAAAGTACACTCAACATCAACTTGAATCATGACCTTGAAACAATTATGCAGGTGGCATTCGTGGAGAGCGAGAAGAAGGCAGTGGAGCAGCTACTCCTGTGCGAACGCCAGAAGGGCCAAGAACACATCCGCATGTTGGAGCAGCAGCTACAACGGCTGCAGGAGGTGCTCGTGACGAAGATGCACGAGCTGAGCATCGCGCGAGACAGCCAACTGCCACTGAAGGCCGAGATCGAGGCATTCCGAATACTGCTCGAACAGGAAGAGGAGAGGTACTGCTGAGTGTTCCCACAAAGGGCGCTGGTTTCTGTAGTGGCCTGCTGTAGATTGGCTAGGGGCAGAAGTAGCCTAGGTGCCAACTCCTTTGGTATATCCATAAGTCTTCAACATTTTCTAAAATGTTATGGTCTTACAGGGCATAGGATACACTCCTTAAGTTCTGTACATTTTGGACATGGCTATGTGGTTATACGGCCTGTGTTTATCAAATGGTGGATTATCAGTTCAAAACTAGTCCAAAGAGCAACTCTCTCACAAATATTTTATCTCTGCAGGCAGCTGCCCCAAAGTCTCGCGAGATACAATCAGTATATCCCAGTTTGCATGGCAAGCTCCTTTTAATCATACGGGTTCATTTGTGGTCTTATGGATTTCAACACTCGAGGTTGGCACTTATGGTCATAGGCATGTCACTGTTGCAGTCGCAGTAGCCGTAGAATGTATATATCTTGTCGCACCTACACTGTCTAAATATTTCATATGCAGGACTTTCCCTATGCTGAAGTTCACTTGAGGTCAAAAACTCTATAACTTCAAGCCACCATAATTCAGTGTGCCGTATTGTTTTTTACAAGGTGGCTTTGAGATTTTTTTGGCTACATGCAAAATCAAGTATTTGAAGAGTATTGCCTCTGCGTGGTCTCTGGCTATGCAGGAGTCATAAGGAAACTTCTGCATTCTGTACCGCATGCTTTCTCCATGACTTGTAGAAATTTGTTATTTGTAGCATCACAACTTGTCAATATTAAAGCTATTCTGGTCGCAGTGTATACAAAATGAAAACTATTGATTGAACCATCTATGTAACAATCCTGATCGATTCTGAATTTTTTTTTATTTCTAAATCCCAAAATAACGTGATTTTTAAAGAACTAATGTATAATATTGAGCAAACCAGAGGTAAACATAGCAGATTTTTGGTACAACACTTTTATAAAAAGTTTCAATTTCATAATAATTTCAACCCATCCCATGGAAAAACTCTATATTATAAAATCTACCTATTAAGATAATTAGTTGGATGTTTCAGATTTCCTGTCAACTCTGCGGCCAGTGTAACTTAAAAAATAGAAATTAGTCTGTTTAGAATAGCATATATTTTGCATGGATATTGAAAACTTTCTGTTGTGACTACAAGGTATAACTTCATGTGAAACCTTAGTGATATGACCACTGCATCTATCATTCGATTACTTCCTCTTACAGCAATTACACTTTTTATAATATTGTAATGATTCAAAATAGATTTTAAGATAAACCTTTTTCTTCATAAAGATCAACTGAATGGGTCTGATTTAAAATGGGCCCCTAGTTCCCATTACTCAGTGGTCATAGCAGTAAGATTTCCATGTGTATACTAGTAGCAATGATGCATGCTTCTGTTGGTGGTTGGAATATAAAATACATGACTGTTTGTATATATTTATATAACTTTTTTCTAGACAAACTATAAGTATACCTTATTCTCCTGATAACCTGTCGGTTGATGTATATGAAATTACATGTCTGTGCTAACTGCTTTAATAACCTCTAGCTCTGTCACTTAACTAGATGCTTTGTATGTACGGTGTAGTACCAGATGAATGACAGTTATGAACCTAGTTGATCATGAAATGGACACATTTGGTAAGTTAGTTATTGTAAGATAGTTAAATTGAAAAAATACATGTGAAAATTGATTGTAGAGTGTAAATTTATTTTTGAACTGTTCTCGTGATGTAGTTCTTTCTGCTGTGCTCATTTGCCAAATGTTTCATGAAATAAAATGTGTTTGTGCATAGTCTACTGTCGCTTTGTCACTTTTACTGCAGTAGGTAGAAAGGAATCTTTCTCCATCTACGGTTCCTCTTCTCTAAACCTGTTGCTTCTGCTTCCCTGAGAATTGTTCCTAGTTTCAGAGAATGCCAATGTTGTTGATGCGACATGTTTCATCTTTGTTTTACTCTTTTATGTTTTTTTTATTGAGACGACTCTTTGTTCATATCATAAGTTCTCCATTTTACTGACCAAGGTGCTTGCCAACATTTAGTGTGTTCACATTGTTAATCTGGCAATGGTCTTCTTTGTAGATGCAGTCAATATTTTCACATATTCTGTAAATACACATAACATGTCATTACTTTGATTCACTACCCTCTCACATGTTACATTGCTCCATGCTGACAACTTTGTGTAGGTTCCCAGATGTTCTTCTTGTTTTCTTATATGTTCGCATGCACTGCACTCTGCTTGTTGATAACGTTGAACTAACCATGTTGTTGATGCTTCCTGTGGTATGTTATTCTCATGCTGCTGTTTGCTGACAATTGGGTCTTCTAGTGAATTCTGCTAAGAGTGTTCTTACAGTTTCCACTTACAATCATGCTATCTTCCTCTGTTTCTTGCAGATATGTTGAAAAATCATGTTTTATTTTGTTATATTGGCCAATATATTGTATTTTCAGATTGGGCCGGGCTTCAGGACCCGAAGGACAACCCTTAGACATGCCAGTAGGACCTATTGAACAGACCAACCATCATCCCGTGACCGAGGCATTCACAGACCCTAAATTGACAGAGAGGCACCAACAACAAAATAGAGTCATGTCCACTCCCGATGATGTCACTAATGACTACAAACATTACTCAAGTTGTGCTGCCCCCCCACCCGGGCCTCCCCCAAACAATAACGGTCGAATCCGGGCCAGATCTGCTCCAGGTAGGAACACCATACCATTTTAGGGGTATTTTGTTTAATGACATTTCACTACTTGAAATATCTGAAGTTTCAGGTAATAAAGTTAGTTGTTATGCCCTTTTGTTATGAACTAAAAAATTATCCATCTCTTATTTCATAGCATCTTAATTTGGGCACCTGTATGACTGGAGGTACCTGTATGACTGAAGGTACCTGTATGACTGAAGGTACCTGTATGACTGGAGGTACCTGTATGACTGAAGGTACCTGTATGACTGAAGGTACCTGTATGACTGGAGGTACCTGTATGACTGGAGGCACCTGTATGACTGGAGGCACCTGTATGACTGGAGGCACCTGTATGACTGGAGGTACCTGTATGACTGGAGGTACCTGTATGACTGGAGGTACCTGTATGACTGGAGGCACCTGTATGACTGGAGGTACCTGTATGACTGGATGTACCTGTATGACTGGAGGCACCTGTATGACTGGAGGTACCTGTATGACTGGAGACACCTGTATGACTGGAGGTACCTGTATGACTGGAGGTACCTGTATGACTGGAGGTACCTGTATGACTGGAGGTACCTGTATGACTGGAGGCACCTGTATGACTGGAGGCACCTGTATGACTGGAGGTACCTGTATGACTGGAGGTACCTGTATGACTGGAGGTACCTGTATGACTGAAGGTACCTGTATGACTGGAGGTACCTGTATGACTGGAGGTACCTGTATGACTGGAGGCACCTGTATGACTGGAGGCACCTGTATGACTGGAGGCACCTGTATGACTGAAGGCACCTGTATTACTGGAGGTACCTGTATGACTGGAGGCACCTGTATGACTGGAGGCACCTGTATGACTGGAGGCACCTGTATGACTGGAGGCACCTGTATGACTGGAGGTACCTGTATGACTGGAGGTACCTGTATGACTGAAGGTACCTGTATGACTGGAGGCACCTGTATGACTGGAGGCACCTGTATGACTGGAGGTAACTGTATGACTGGAAGTACCTGTATGACTGGAGGTACCTGTATGACTGGAGGAACCTGTATGACTGGAGGTACCTTATGTCTGGAGGTACCTGTATGTCAGGAGGTACCTGTATGACTGGAGGTACCTGTATGACTGAAGGTACCTGTATGACTGGAGGTACCTGTATGACTGGAGGCACCTGTATGACTGGAGGCACCTGTATGACTGGAGGCACCTGTATGACTGGAGGTACCTGTATGACTGGAGGTACCTGTATGACTGGAGGCACCTGTATGACTGGAGGCACCTGTATGACTGGAGGTACCTGTATGACTGGATGTATCTGTATGACTGGAGGCACCTGTATGACTGGAGGTACCTGTATGACTGGAGACACCTGTATGACTGGAGGTACCTGTATGACTGGAGGTACCTGTATGACTGGAGGTACCTGTATGACTGGAGGCACCTGTATGACTGGAGGCACCTGTATGACTGGAGGCACCTGTATGACTGGAGGTACCTGTATGACTGGAGGTACCTGTATGACTGGAGGTACCTGTATGACTGGAGGTACCTGTATGACTGGAGGTACCTGTATGACTGGAGGCACCTGTATGACTGGAGGCACCTGTATGACTGGAGGCACCATGACTGAAGGCACCTGTATGACTGGAGGTACCTGTATGACTGGAGGCACCTGTATGACTGGAGGCACCTGTATGACTGGAGGCACCTGTATGACTGGAGGCACCTGTATGACTGGAGGCACCTGTATGACTGGAGGCACCTGTATGACTGGAGGCACCTGTATGACTGGAGGTAACTGTATGACGGAAGTACCTGTATGAATGGAGGTACCTGTATGAATGGAGGTACCTGTATGACTGGAGGTACCTGTATGACTGGAGGTACCTGTATGACTGGAGGTACCTGTATGACTGGAGGCACCTGTATGACTGGAGGCACCTGTATGAATGGAGGTACCTGTATGACTGGAGGTACCTGTATGACTGGAGGCACCTGTATGACTGGAGGCACCTGTATGACTGGAGGTACCTGTATGACTGGAGGTACCTGTATGACTGGAGGTACCTGTATGACTGGAGGTACCTGTATGACTGGAGGTACCTGTATGACTGGAGGTACCTGTATGACTGGAGGCACCTGTGTGACTGGAGGCACCTGTGTGACTGGAGGCACCTGTGTGACTGGAGGTACCTGTGTGACTGGAGGCACCTGTATGACTGGAGGCACCTGTATGACTGGAGGCACCTGTATGACTGGAGGCACCTGTATGACTGGAGGCACCTGTATGACTGGAGGCACCTGTATGACTGGAGGCACCTGTATGACTGGAGGTAACTGTATGACTGGAAGTACCTGTATGACTGGAGGTACCTGTATGAATGGAGGTACCTGTATGACTGGAGGTACCTGTATGACTGGAGGTACCTGTATGACTGGAGGCACCTGTATGACTGGAGGCACCTGTATGAATGGAGGTACCTGTATGACTGGAGGTACCTGTATGACTGGAGGCACCTGTATGACTGAAGGCACCTGTATGACTGGAGGCACCTGTATGACTGGAGGCACCTGTATGACTGGAGGTAACTGTATGACTGGAAGTACCTGTATGACTGGAGGTACCTGTATGACTGGAGGCACCTGTATGACTGGAGGTACCTTATGTCTGGAGGTACCTGTATGTCTGGAGGTACCTGTATGACTGGAGGCACCTGTATGACTGGAAGCACCTATATGACTGGAGGTACCTGTATGACTGGAGGCACCTGTATGACTGGAGGCACCTGTATGACTGGAGGCACCTGTATGACTGGAGGTACCTGTATGACTGGAAGTACCTGTATGACTGGAGGCACCTGAATGACTGGAGGTACCTGTATGACTGGAGGCACCTGTATGTCTGGAGGTACCTGTATGTCTGGAGGTACCTGTATGACTGGAGGCACCTGAATGACTGGAGGCACCTATATGACTGGAGGTACCTGTATGACTGGAGGTACCTGTATGACTGGAGGCACCTGTATGACTGGAGGTACCTGTATGACTGAAGGTACCTGTATGACTGGAGGTACCTGTATGAATGGAAGCACCTGTATGACTGGAGGTACCTGTATGACTGAAGGTACCTGTATGTCTGGAGGTACCTGTATGACTGGAGGCACCTGTATGACTGGAAGCACCTATATGACTGGAGGTACCTGTATGACTGGAGGTACCTGTATGACTGGAGGCACCTGTATGACTGGAGGTACCTGTATGACTAGAGGTACCTGTACTTGAATTAAATACAATTGCCCGAGTTAAATCTATGCTGGACTTGTGTTGTTATTCTACATAGAAATGGTTCTGGAGTAAGTTCCACCATGGTATCAGTGAAGCCAATAGGTCACGGCTAGTGCTGTCCAGTTTTCATGGGTCTATATGGATCTTGGTTCTCTATGACCATTTATTCACGGCACTGGTCTGCTAGGGTTCCAGTGTGGGAGACTGAGGGTTGTCTACTCTTGAAAGAGGGGAGGGAGGAAAACTCCCAAAATTGTTTAATGCACCATCAGAGAGCTTAAATAATCAAACTAACTGCATAACTGAACAAGTTTTATTTAAAGAAACTACATCGGTTTCATCGTGCTGTAGTCAACACATGCCAGTGGACAATGGACATTACATACATTTGAGTTTAGAACACCAAGAATGTGTGTGGAAGGGGGTAGAACTGAGACCGATAGTACCTATTGAAATGTGTTTGGAAGGGGGTAGCATTGAGACCTACAGTACCTATTGAGACCCGCAGTGTTGGTGCCAGACCCAAAGCCTTGACAAAACTAGACATGGGTATATCTACATACCATCACCCATGATATTTCAGTATCAAGAGGTCACCCGCCGCTGACCTACGGCCAGGGCAACGACTACTTCGACGAGATGTTCCAAGGGCTGAAAAAAGGAACCCAAATACAGCAGATGTCCCAGGCAAGCTCGACTGCGAGTCTTCCACGTGGGGTTACGGGCATGTCCCCTACGCCTCCCTCGTCCGCTGAGTGTAAGGTGCCGTCCTCTCAGTCGGTCAGCATCTGTCCGAGTGCCACTGACCACACGCCGTTTGACCAGGAGCCGTATGGACCAGCGCCCCCTGGTAGCAATCTGGTGATGGGCAATGGCGTCATGCGACGTAATGTTGCAGCTGAGCGACCAGTCAGCACATCGGCATATGATTACACGAAAGCCAGCGCAAGGTAAGAGGTCAGCTCAGACCATTGATGTATGACATTATATGAAGCCAACAGTGTCACTTCATATCCCCCTAGGGGTCATCCATAAAGTGTGTCACGCTCAGTGGGTGGGGTGTCCAGGTAAGCATTACAAAGTGTTACATGGAAGTGGGGGTGTCTTAGCGATCATTACGTTCGTTATTAAAAAAGTTTTTTGCCCGACAGCTGTCGATATCAGCCTGGTCACATTGATTGTTATGCCAGTTTTGGGGTATATTTCAACTGAATTCCAACGGAAAAGGAATACGGACTCTAACGTGCATCCAAGGGCATCAGTACACATAAGCGTACATAAACATGGACTTTTGATTTATCATTAGATATGTAGACCTATATTCTACCTGTGAACTATGAATTAATGCAGATATGCAACGAATATAAAATAGATGTATGCATAGTAAGTCGGGGGGGGAGGGTCTTTCTCAAAATGAACATAGTTTTAGTGAGGTGTACATACCAGTATCAAGAAGCGTGAGGGATCTCAAAAAAGTCAAAAATTAGCATGACACACTTTTTGGATAGCCCCCCACATGAAACTGAGTTGCATTGACATGTGGATCCACATCATAACGTCCTCATCCGTCATGCTGCGACCATTACATACCACACAGGCAGGACACATACTAACGCGACTATACAGCATCATTTCATTTATTTGTTCTCTTTTCATCATAATCTGAACTGTGGTTGGAAATAATATTAATACAAATATTATCATTATATTAATTAGGTTTCATTGTCTCAAATGTTATAAATATATTTTTAGTTGTGTTATATTGGTTTAATTACATGCAGTAAGATATTTGTTTCGGCTGCTCATTACAATGATACGATTGATGGATATATATTTGTTTTGCAATCTACCATGTTATTATCAAGTTAAAACATTGAGAAATTATATCAGTAACATTAACGTTTTGTTGGGAATCAGTAAATATTTTATAGTTTCAATACTTTCTTTATTAAAAGCACCAATCGTGTCGGGACAGGGTTTGAACCTACCTCACTGGCAAAGGTGAATGGTGTCAGTTATGACGTGTACTTGGTAAACCATTTGCCAATGAAGAAGAGATCAACAAATTTAAACGGAACATGTTTAAAATAAGTACTTTATAACAATTACCATATGTTATCAGCAGTGACATGACTGAATTTGTTTGTGCTCACATTTTTTCAATGTGTTCAAATCCTGCCAAGATGAATATGTATGAAGATGTGCAAAACATTAATAATTGTGTCCATGTATTGGTCTGCACATACAAATTATTGTAAAGAAATGTAATGCAATATGAAAGTTGTAAACATACAATATTTAAAGTTAATGATAATTTTGTTGAAAATTTTTATGTGAAATTATGGTTTGTGACAAGGATATTACACAAAATAATATACATATTATTTTAACAAGCTTTAAAAAAATTTAGCTCTGAGGTTTCTGCAGATTAGTCTGATTGGCAAATGGTTCATTTGCATGTAGGCATGAGCTCTGTAATGCATGTGATTTTAGTGGCTGGTACTGTCACTCTGCTTTTGAAATTACATATTGTGGCTTTGTGTTGTCAGCCATGCAAACTTTATATACTGGTATACATTTAAGTGATCTATATTCATAACTATTTTTAATCCATGACATATTTAAAGTATTTATTACCACTGCTTCCTGAATCTATCTGTGGCTTTATGGAGTCAGTGTGTGAGTGTCTTTGTGAAGTCAACGTGTGAGTGTCATTATGGAGTCAGTGTGTGTAAATGAGTGTCTCTATGGAGTCAGTGTGTGTGAATGAGTGTCTCTATGGAGTCAATGTGTGTGAGTGAGTGTCTTTATGGAGTCAGTGTGTGTGAGTGAGTGTCTATATCGAGTCTGTGTGTGAGTGAGTGAGTGTCTCTATGGGATCAGTGTGTGTGAGTGAGTGTCTCTATGGAGTCAGTGTGTGTGAGTGAGTGTCTTTATGGAGTCAGTGTGTGTGAGTGGTTGTGTTTATGGAGTCAGTGTGTGTGAGTGAGTGTCTATATGGAGTCAGTGAGTGTGTGTGAGTGTCTCTGTGGAGTCAGTGTGTGTGAGTGAATGTCATTATGGAATCAGTGTGTGTCAGTGAGTGTCTATATGGAGTCAGTGAGTGTGTGTGAGTGTCTCTGTGGAGTCAGTGTGTGTGAGTGAGTGTCATTATGGAGTCAGTGTGTGTGAGTGAGTGTCTTTATGGAGTCAGTGAGTGTGTCTTTATTTTTAGTCAGAGTGTGAGTGTCTTTATGGAGTCAGCGTGTGAGTGTGTGAGTGTCTTTATGGAGTCAGTGTGTGTGAGTGAGTGTCTTTATGGAGTCAATGTGTGTGAGTGTCTTTATGGAGTCAGTGTGTGTGAGTGCATGTCTCTGGAGTCAGTGTGTGAGTGTCTGTATGGAGTCAGTGTTTGAGTGTGTATGGAGTCAGTGTGTGAGTGTCTTTATAGAGTCAGTGTCTGAGTGGGTGTCTTTATGGAGTCAGTGTGTGAGTGTTTGAGTGTCTTTATGAAGTCAGTGTGTGGGTGTGAGTGTCTGTATGGAGTCAGTGTTGAATGTCTTTATGGAGTCAGTGTGTGAGTGTCTGTATGGAGTCAGTGTTTGAGTGTGTATGGAGTCAGTGTGTGAGTGTCTTAATAGAGTCAGCGTGTGAGTGTCTGAGTGTCTTTATGGAGTCAATATGTGAGTGTCTTTATGGAGTCAGTGTTTGAGTGTGTATGGAGTCAGTGTGAGAGTGAGTGTCTTTACAGAGTCAGTGTGTGAGTGTCTTTATGGAGTCAGTGTGTGAGTGTCTGTATGGGGTTAGTGTTTGAGTGTGTATGGAGTCAGTGTGTGAGTGTCTTTATGGAGTTGGTGTGTGAGTGTGTGAGTGTCTTTTTGGAGTCAGTGTGTGAGTGTCTGTATGGAGTCTGTGTTTGAGTGTGTATGGAGTCAGTGTGTGAGTGTGAGTGTCTTTATGGAGTCGGTGTGTGAGTGTGTGAGTGTCTTTATGGAGTCAGTGTGTGAGTGTCTGTATGGAGTCAGTGTTTGAGTGTGTATGGAGTCAGTGTGTGAGTGTGTGAGTGTCTTTATGGAGCCAGCATGTGAGTGTGAGTGTCTATGGAGTCATTGTGTGAGTGTCTTTATGGAGTCAGTGTGTGAGTGTGTGAATGTCTTCATGGAGTCAGTGTGTTAGCCAATCCAACCTTCCACCAATCCCACCTCCCACCAATCCCACCAATCCTACCTCCCACCAATTGGTAGGTCCAATCTGCCATCTCCGACTTCCTGCCAGACCCCCTCCATTATAATGGTGCTTACTGCTAATATTACACATGTTGCTACTTTCATATAGTGACCTAGATGCCATTATTCAGGACTAGGGTCAGTTAAGGTGATTGTTTGTGATTACTTGTTTCTTGAAACCATTTTTACTGTTTAGAAAACACCATTTTCTTAACCGGGTTACTGACATACAGAACATACTTAAGATACTTTTTAATATGTTCATAGTGGCTTTCCCTTTTGTTTTATTTTTTAACATAGACACTTTCATATTAAGAAGCATTTGTAAGAGTTTTTACTTGCATTTTGGAGATTAACTTTTTTATTGTTCACCATGAAAACAAATCTTTTGTGTAATTGCTTCTTTCAATTTTTTGCACACTTTCTAATAAATGTTACTGAAGTATTTTGACATTGTAATCCTCGACATGCTTGCAGTTCGTGTTCTTGTATTACCTACTCGACATACTTGTAGTTCATGTTCTTTTATGTATTACCTATAATGTTTCCATTCTCCATACTTTTGCATGGTATCTTCTGAGATAGTTGACATGAACTGGAAGTTTTTAAAAGTTTTTTGGACCTGTGAATTTGGTTTAAGTTAGCTGAATTAGTGTCATACATGAACATACATATTTTACCACAAGGAACTAGTCTTCAATGAAATTACTGATCTAAGATTACTAAAGCCTTGCATCTTTGATAGAGAGGAACAGGTGAAAAAAAAGGAACAACTTGGTTACGTAGAAAGAAATGTTGATATTTATCGTATGAATACAAGTAGCAGATTGGTGAAGTAATGTGAATGAGGTGTTGGATATATGTGTCTACCATTGGCTTCAGCTCGATGGGATTCCTCGAGATTCTGGAGGTGAACCAGGATGGCAAATACATCCGCTTGGTGAACACATCGGCTGACAAGGTATGTGGGGGATAACAATAACTTTCACCTTCAATGACACATTTGTTCATCAATAAGTACAATACAAGATAAATAGTAGTGCATTGCTGTGGATCACAATAGTGCATTGGCTTGGATCGCAGTAGTGAATTGCTGTGGATCACAATAGTGCATTGGCTTGGATCGCAGTAGTGCAATGCTGTGGATCACAATAGTGCATTGGCTTGGATCGCAGTAGTGCATTGCTGTGGATCACAATAGTGCATTGCTGTGAATCACAGTAGTGCATTGCTGTGGATCATGGTAGTGCTTTGCTGTAGATCACTATAGTGCATTGTTGTGGATTACAATAGTGCATTGCTGTGGATTGCAGTAGTGCAGTGCTGTGGATCACGTTAGTGCATTGCTGTGGATCATGGTAGTGCATTGCTGTGGATCACAATAGTGCATCGCTGTGGATCGCAGTAGTGTAGTACTGTGGATGATGGTGTTGCAGCGGTCCTTAAAATCCTATAACTCAATAACATAACACAATATCACAGATGTAATCACAACATTAAACTGACAAAACTCTTCGCTAACATTCACAAAAGGCAAATGATTTTAAAAATGCAAAACCCATAATCATCTCACTAGTGTGGGGCACGGTGGTCGTGTGGTAGGACTTCGGACTTTCGGTCGAGGGGACCGGCGTTCAAAACCAGCAGCTGCCATTTTGTAACTTAGGCAATTTTGTTCACCCCACTTTGCATGTGTCTTTGGGAAGAGACACTAAAAGCCGTTGGTCCCTTCTACCTGGTGTCTATGCCAGGGGAAGTAAAAGATCCCTCACAGGGGGTAAATGTGTAGCCTGCTGTGTACTCCATCTCTCACGAGCCCATTCAGAAGCGTGCATGACGCAGTTTAATCAATTCTGCTAACTACCTCACAAGAGGATATGATTGAATGAATGAATGAATCTCACTAGTTAATAAATTACACTATTTATTCGACTCGGTCTGCTGGCATAACTTTTGTACGTCATACCCTGTCAACAGAACGTCGAGTTCGGTGACTACATGTTGAAGCAACAGGTCGGAGGTCATCCCGTCTCCGTGTACCGCTTCCCGCCCCGCATGACTATCCATCCCCGGGGGATGATCACGGTGTGGTCCGGTCAGACTGACCCACTGCAACATCAGCCTCCGAACGACTTCGTCTTCCAGGAGCAGCAACGCTGGGGAACCGGCCCGGAATGTACGACCATCTTGTGCAAGCCAAATGGGCAGGTGGGTCACGAGGAAGAGGGACTTTTCTGGGGGAAGATCACTGTTTATTTTCCGATTGGCGACAATGTTAGCAGTTTTTAATGCTGTTAGCAAATTTGTATTTTGAAACTTCTGAAAATCAAAAATGTTAATATATTTATATTCTTTCATAACAAATTTTTTAATGTGTTTTGGGGGTCAGGTAGATAAATTCCCAAGGATGGTTTACTGGCAACGTATTGAGTGACCCCAAAACTAATGAAAAAAGATAAATATGAAGATACATAAACAAGAATTATTTTGGAGAAAAAAATCAGTAACATGAAATAATAACAATATAGACCCTGAGCATACAAGATTTGCCATCCCAAACAACAAGTTCCAGATGGCAAGTGGACAAGGAAGCCATTGGCTTATTGAGAGTCCAACAATTTTCTCATCTATGTGTAGCCCGCCCTTATCAGATATTTGTCAATTCTATTTTTAAACATATTCACACTACTAGCATTAACACAATCATTTGGCAGTTTGTTCCATTCATTTATCACCCTCTGTGAGAAAGAGTACTTTCTCATGTCCAACCTACACTGCTCCTTAACTAATGCTGCTTTGTGTCCTCTGATTTGTGTCCTCTGGTTCTAATGCCGTCTTTAAGTTTGAAAAACATATTCCTATCAACATACTCATAACCATTCACTATTTTAAACTTGAGGTAGCCTGCCTGTTATGACCAGGAAGTGTTTCTTGTTGCAGGCGGTCGCATGGATAACGGCCGCCCATCGTTTCACACCTGACGTCTTCGATGGAGAGCACCAGGAGGAGCTTGCACCCTCTCCTATTCCTCTCCCCATCCCTGTTGACATGGAGAATCTGGCAGGTAGGCAAACCATTTGACCTATATTAACCTTTCTAGTAAATTTCATTTACCACAGCCACAATTGGGAAACTTGGGGGTAGCTTCTTCCAGTCACCATTAACCCATTT
The DNA here is from genome assembly GCA_963662155.1 of Lamellibrachia columna. Taxonomy (NCBI): domain Eukaryota; kingdom Metazoa; phylum Annelida; class Polychaeta; order Sabellida; family Siboglinidae; genus Lamellibrachia; species Lamellibrachia columna. Next base: position 16,459,555 of record OY759271.1, on the reverse strand, counting down.
ACCTTGGCGGTATGAATGAATGAGTACATCACAAAGATGGCTTAATATATAGGTGTTAACATTGCCACTTTCAGGTGGGAAATACTGCTTCCTTTGGTCCCAATTTCCTTTTGGACGAAACGTCAGCATTTTTTAAATTAATTATTTTTATCGTAAAAATCATTTTAATTCTTGCAAATGGAGCAGCTCATCTCAGGCACGTTGTTTCTATGGTCTGAAGTGATTTTACACTTTCTTGTGCAGGTGTTCACTACAAACGAGAACGGCAAAACAAATTGACCAACAGTGAAAACATGTGTGAGTGCACTAATAACGAAAGTTGAATGGAGGAGGATGTTTCCTGCTTTCCCTGGTTGTTTCCTGCTTTCCCCAGTTGTTTCCCGCTTTCCCCGGATGTTTCTTGCTTTCCCCGGATGTTTCCCACTTTCCCTGGATGTTTCCCGCTTTCCCTGGTTGTTTCCCGCTTTCCCTGGATGTTTCCTGCTCTCCCTGATTGTTTCCTGCTTTCCCTGGTTGTTTCCTACTTCCCCGAATGTTTCCTGATTTCCCATTGTGGCGGGTTATTTGTTGGTAAATTGCCTCTGACGTCACACTTTAAAAAACACTGGATCGAGCATTTCTCTTTGACACAAAATAGTCCAATAGACCCTTCCCATTACCACAAGGCTACCTGGTGGATTATAATGGAACTTAAGGATTTGGGTAACTCTGAGAACACCACGGCGCTTAATATATAGACTTGTGGTTCTGTTACCCAAATCTCTGTGTTCCATTATAATCCACCAGGTAGCGTGGCGGGATGGGTCTGTTGATTGCCAGAATAGTCAGAGCAACAAGTCCCTTGCCACTAAGTACACACTGAAACACACTAAAGTAATTCCACATTACATCATTGGGGTAAGGAAGAACGTGATTGTTTCTAGTTAAGAGGTATTTCTGTTGAGGTACAGTAGCAGTTCCTCGTGTGTATACAGGTGTATAGAACATGCACCCTGCCAGCAAGGCAGGTTTACAAATAAACTTGGTAGTGGCATGGATGAGATGTAATGTGTTCTAAACACGTCTGTCATCATATTTACTCACCTCACCTATCCTCTTCAGGCCCAGTGGCCCATAACGCCGAAGTGCATCTCCTCCAGCTCGCTCTGTCAGCTGCTACATGTCTGGCTTCGTTCCAGCTATTCCACCCTAGTATGCGTCTTTCATTTTCAATAGTTGATCGCCACGTTGTCTTTGGTCAACCAACCTTTCTTCTACCTTCAGGTGTCCAGGTCAATGCCGTCTCACATTTGCTGTTCTTGTCCATTTGTAGGATATGTCCTACCCACTTCCATCTTCTTAACTTGACCTCGGTGCTGATTGTTTTCAATTATGTTTTTGCAAGAATATCTCTAATTGATACAACGTATGGCCATCGAATTTGTAGGATTCGTCTTAAGCGCTTGAAAAAAAATGAATGTAACTTTTTGTTGTCTCCTTTGTTTATTTTCCATGTTTCACTTCCATACAACAACACTGATTTAATAAGTGTGTTAAAAATCCTAAATTTTCATCTCAATATGTATATATTTGAACTCCATATTTGCTTTGGCTTCATGAAAGATACCCTAGCTTTACGAATTCAGTTAACAATGTCATCACCGCCTCCTCCTTGCTTACTAACGTTAGCACCCAGGTAGTTATACTTGTCCACTTCCTTTAGCTCTTGATCATCGATTAGTATTCTGTTTTCACACTTGCTGTTTATCCTCAATATTTGAGTTTTCTTTTTATTTATTCTTAGTCCTGTCCTTGCTTCAGTTGTCTTGTCTTTGTTTGCATGTGTGTGTAGCATGATGACATGAGTGCTATGTTTGTTTACATGTGTGTGTAGCATGATGACATGAGTGCTATGTTTGTTTGCATGTGTGTGTAACATGATGACATGAGTGCTATGTCGTCGGCAAAGTCCAGGTCCTCTAGTTTTAATGTGAAGTTTCATCTTATCCCTGTTTTGTTTCCTGCTGTTGTTTTTCTCATTATCCAGTCCACTACTATCAAGAAGATAAATCCAGACATTACATCTCCTTGTTTAACTCCAGTTTTTACCTTGAACCACTCAGATTCCTCACCTTCATCTAACACTGCACATTCACTATCTTCGTATAACATCTGTACCATGTGGATTATCTTGCATGGAATTCCATAGCTCTCCATAATTTTCCATAGACTCTCTCAGTGCACTGAGTCAAACGCTTTTTCAAAGTCCACAAATGTGATGTATAGAGTTGCCTGCCATTCCACTACCTGTTCTATAATATTTTGCAAAATAAATATATGTTCAACTGTGCCTCTCCCACTTCTGAAACCTGCTTGAAACTTGCTGTTAACTCCATCTCTTATTCTGACAATGAGTACTTAGCTCGTCCGAATACTTTACTAGGAACAGATGTCAAAGTAATTCCTCTCCAATTCCCGCACTCTGTAAGGTAACTTTTCTTCGGTATTTTAACGATCAGCGCCTACTTCCATGTTTTGGGCCCTTTCTCTTGTTTCCAAAATGTTCTGAATAAGTTTACAAGCTATTTCTCTGTTGTATTCATGTCTGCTTTTAATAATTCTGCTGCAATTTCATCCTTTCCCCTCTGCTTTCCCGTTTTTTATCTTCCTTAGCGCTGTTCTAATTTCTGCTTTTGTTATTGGGTCGGTGCTGATTTCATTTATGATCAGATCTATCTCCACATGTTACAGGGTCATCAGGTATAGGTCTATTAAGGATTTCCTCAAAGAGTTCTTTCCATTGCAGCCTTCTGGCCAATCCTTCCGTTATTAAATTTCCACATTTGTCTTTCACTGCATTTGTTGTCTTACATTTGTCATTACTGAGGGTTTTTGTAATATCATACACTTCTTTCATTCTTCCATTATGTGCTGCTTCCATGGCTTTGTCTTTACACCTATCCATGTAATTCTGCTTAATCCTGTCTGACTTTGTCTGCTCGATGTTGTTCTTCAGTCATTTTCTCTCTTCTACTAACTCCCACGACTCCTTGCTGATCCATGGTTTTTGCCCTTTCTTTTTGTACCCCAGTACTTCTTGAGCTGTTTCTTTGTATGCATCCTCAAAGTCCTGCCATTGTTTCTCAACTTCTTCTTCATCTGTTTTGTCGTAGTCTTATAATATGTCATATTTATTGTGCAACTTCAGTGAGAATTGGGCTTTAATAGCTGGTTGTTGTAACTTAATTATATATAATTTCTTTCTGATCACCTTGTTCTTTTGTTTTCTCTTTAGTTTCAGCTTGATTTTTGATCACACTAATTGGTGGTCGCTCGCAATGTTGGCTCCTCTCATGGCTCTAGTGTCCATTACTGATGTCTGGTGTTGCCTACTCACTAACACATGGTCTATTTGATTATTTGTCCTTCCTTCTGGAGAAGTCCATGTCTGTTTATGTATCAGTGTATGTGGAAAAATGGTACCTGTTACCACGAGGTTATTGAGTCCGCAGAACAAGTCTTTCTCCATTGTCATTTCTTTCACCTATTCTATGACTTCCTATTATGTTTTCATATCCTTCGTTGTCTTCTCCAACTTTGGCATTTAAATCCCCCATTACTAGGAGTATGTCATGCTTATAAACACTGTCCACAACTGTCTGAAGCTGTTTGTAGAAATTGTCTTTATCTTCGATGTTGGCTTCATTCGTTGGTGCATAGACTTGTATGATCGATAGCTTTACATACCTGGAGAAGAATCTAGCATAAATAATTCTATCGTTGATAGGTTTCCATTCCATCAATGCTTGTTCTGCTTTCTTTGTCATCATTATTGCCCACTCCGTGTCTGTGTATGTTGTCTTCTCTCCCTGAAAAAATTACACTCTCTCCGGTGTTCATCTCGACTTTTCCTTGTCCCATCCATCTGCATTCACTAATGCCCATGACATCTATTTTATATTTATCCACTTCTCTTGCAAGCTGGGCTGATCTCCCTATAGAGTACAACGTTCTCACATTCCAGCATCCTATATTTATATATACATTAACTTTTGGCTTGGCTAATGATGTTTGTCAGCCTCTGAACTTCCGTTTGGCTTTGATCCGGAAGCATCATACTGTCCAAATAAATGATGTCATCATCCACTGGTATCTGGTCCGTCGCCTTCCTGTAGCCATTTCCAGCACAAGCTGGCTTTTGAGATTCACTTCTAGTTTCCATGACATCATTCGAGCTGGGAGGGTTGTTGGCCCTCCGCAGTAGGTTTATTTTTGGGGTTTTCCTTCCCTTAACCATAGCCTCATTAGCCCAGCACAATGTACTGGTTACCAGGGTGCACCACGGGGAGGGGAGGTTGACTTGAGTGTCTTTACAGTTGAGTGCATGAACACCCATCTGTCATCATATTTACTACAAATAATTGTTCTGTTCAACTCCACTGTTGAGGTAAATATGCATAATCTTTAATCCCAAATGGCAGGATTAAAGGTCCCTCCTCAAGTCAATTGTTTTGCTTGTATCGTTTAAGAATCGTACAGCAAAAGAATCAAACCTCTAGCATCCACTATGAAATGCTAGGATCGCTTGTACAAATGTGAAATTATTTTTGACCAGATCCAGTAAAAATTTTGCAACAAAAAGGGCAAAAGTGGTCCAGTTCTAGGTTGTATGATATAAGTGATTTGTAAGGAAAAGGTGTTTAATTAAATGTTTATATCATCACACTGTTAATACTACTTAAAAATGTGGTTTCTGAACATGGCATAATTCACATCAACCTTCTCTATTCTCATCTGAGCAGTGATTGCTGAACATGGCACAATTCACATCAACCTTCTCTATTCTCATCTGAGCAGTGATTGCTGAACATGGCACAATTCACATCAACCTTCTCTATTCTCATCTGAGCAGTGATTGCTGAACATGTGTAAATTGTTCTCATTTGTGTAAGTAGTGGTGTAAATGTTGTGTAAATATGGTGTAAATATGGGCAGTGGTGTTAATATGAACAGTGGTTTGTGTTAGGAGTGGTGTGAAAGTGAGCAGTGGTGTGAATGTTGGGCAGTGGTTAGTCGTGGTGTGACTAAGTAGAATGCTTTCTACTTTAGTGTACCTATGATTCCTACAAGCTGATTCTTTGATATAAAAAATAATTAATAATGGGATCTTTATACATTGTGAATACTGCATTTCCATTTGTTGGTTTCTGGCTTAATAATAGTGTTATAAGTAAATATTGTTCTGTGAAATGTGTAAACGTTCCGTGCAAATAAAATGGACTTATGTGAAGTTTTCACACCATGAGCAGGCTTTATTCAGAAAACTCTACAATGTTCCCTGAATGGATAGATGATCAGGTTTCTTGGTTATTAATATTAAGCATAATAATTATCTCTCAAGAAACTTAGGAGATGCAGTTGAAATATTCAGAACGAACACTAAGTTTCTTGAGAGGTAATTATGCTTAATATTAACTCTACAATACATTGCACAGATATGTGTAATAAGAATATAACTAGCAACGCCTCACATCCAGTCAGGCCTCAATCTCTCTAAATGTGTACCTCCAGTATCCAAAGGGCCATACACGTAATGATTGCCTGTTAAATGACCAACCTGGACTTGTTAACATGTGTCATTATAAATCTGATTACTATTATTATGTCTCTGGACTCCAGCAATGGTTTCCATTTACTTAACTCTGACAGTGTTGGCTGCCAGCGACTGTGACGAGGCCTAGCTATTGTGATCACTGGTTCCATGAACAGAGGGGCGTCTGGACAACTGAACAGCCTGCATGTGTGAATGCAATAGTCAACAGATTGGAGTTATATAGCAGCCACAGAATGGCTGGTGGTCCATGATTGGGCGTGTGTCGTTGCCAAGACGCTCTGAGCCACTGACACAATGACATGCCTAGACCAGTGGCCAAGGACTGACTAACAGTGTGGCTGACTAGTGACCCGTCTCTCAGCACTCAATCACTGCACAAATGCTCTAGGCAGGAGGTATTCTTCTCTAGACAGGAGATATTCTTCTCTGGCTGGTGTTGTTTTTTCTGAGGGCGATAACAAAAGGTAATCCAGTTTGGTTATTTGTTTGCATGGGAAGCAGAACCCTCAGTTACAAGGCAGGGCTATATTAACTGTGTGGATAGTTACACTGTAAAATGGTTAGTTTCATTAGCACTGGTTGGTTTGGTGCCCAACTAAAATGATTTTTTTATTTCAGATCTGTTTATTGCAGTTCTGAGGCAACATGTTCTGTTATAGGAGTTTACCAGTTGTCACTGACTAACAAGCTGACAAAACAAGCTGACAAAAGCAATCACTTATGTAGGAAGGCTTATTTAGGTTCATCCTGACCGTAGGCTGTGGCCTCGGTGATGAGATCTTCAACTTTCCCTTGAAATGCTCTGCGACTTCCTGGCAAGGCGGCTTTGTAGTTGTAGAGAAATTCTTCAGTACTCCAATGTTTATCTAGACGGTTTTTAAACAAGTTGACACCTGGGGCAGTTACAACTTCTTCCAGTAGATCATCCGCAATTTTGGAACTCCAAGTGAGAAATTTTCCTATAATTCTAACTGCATCTAATGTTTATACCAGCATGTTCTAGAAACAGTTTCAAGCAGTTTCTATATTAGGTCTATCCTTCTTAAGATCAATGCAATGATATATGGCTGTGGGAGTAATTTCAGTGAAGAGTGGTTTGCTGATGTTAGATACATGACATATATTATATCACTGGGGTACTATATGATTCCCCGAACAGTTGAGGTGGTACTGGGGGTGCCAGGGGTGAAGTGTAAAGCACTTTGAATGGTCCTAATTAAGGACTGGATACTGCACTATACTAGAACTTACCTTTACTTACAATATATTTTATATGTAATACTAATGCAGCTGCCGATTAACCATATAGATGGGTAAAAGAAGTTGCATCAATTTCCATTGTGGTTTTGCTTAGGTATTCTGTGAATAATGTTGATAAATTATCTATAAAGGATACATTTTAAAGAATGTTTTTCACTTGATCATATAACGGGATGGGCTGTCTAAGTATCTAGCTACTGTAAAATGTGACATCAAGTGGTTAACAGCCAAGTTGCTTTGACTGGAATTTACAAGGCTCATATATGACTCCATAGGAGTGTTGGCCAGTATTACTACAAGACAAGACAAGATATGCCATCGCAATGATTAACGATGCATTAGTCACAAAATATGAAAGCTTTGTAGAGTATTGGTAATCATATTGCTATGTCATTCATTTTGTGTGTTCTCTGGGCTCCAATTAATTCCTTGGCAGGCATCCTAAAATGTTTTGGCCAGGAGCCTGGTCTGTATAAAGTCTTATATAACCTTATTTCAATCACGGCTGCTAACGATACTACGAGTCACTCTCAAGGAGCCACCATATATACTAAATTAAACAAAGTTAATTGGTCAAACAAAAGTATGTTATTCCTAAAAAAACATAAGTGTATATCTCTGAGAGTGGATAAGTTAGCAAGAATATGTGCACGCAAGTGCCTTGACATGCGTGCATGTGTATTTATAGTTACGATTCCCTCATTCATATGGTGTAAGACCAGTGTTGTTTTCCCATTAAAAAAGTGATAAAAGTGAGTTGGCCAATTCCACACTGTGCACAAAGCAACGACTCAGTTTTTACAAAAAAACTGTGCACTTTAATTTTTTGTATTGTCGCTGAACTGAAGTAACATTTTCATCAAATCCTATGTGGAAGATGCTCCCTGTCATTTGTTGCCTAAACCAACCAGATTCTATCTCCGTACACGAGGGATCCTTTCGTCAATGACACGTGCGTAAGCTGCCAACTGGCAACTAGAAATAAATCCTGTGGCTGTGTTCAGCACAAGTGTCGCAGTCCACAAGTGTCGCAGTCCACAAGTGTCGCAGTCCACAAGTGTCGCAGTCCACAAGTGTCGCAGTCCACAAGTGTCGCAGTCCACAAGTGTCGCAGTCCACAAGTGTCGCAGTCCACAAGTGTCGCAGTCCACTAATGTGCTTTACCCTGGGAGCTCATAACTATTTTGTTCACGGTGCAAAAAATCCTTGAAAGGGGACCGTCTCAAAATCGCTGGCACTTCATTCATATGACATGAATCCAGAAGTAAAACACTGATCTGTCCCCATATGACATTGATGTGGCTGTGTTTCAGACTACGAGAAGGAAGGCATGCGCAGAGAGATCCTTCCGGAGTACGACATGGACGTCAATGCAGCGCGTCCTGAACCCGTCTATCTGCATAGGAGGAAGGCGACCCCACCATCTCTCAACGCCCAGAAACACCCCCACGGGGCCAACACCCATGCCCCCGTTCACCCCAACAGTGGCCTCAATCGCCCCCGCACCTATGGCAATGACAACAGCTCCATGAACCGACAGTCAAGGTCACAGGGTACACGACCTGACCCAGTTCCAGGTAAGTGACCTATGTTTCTTTTCCATTAATTGTTATGTTTAGGTGATACTGGCTTATTTAGAGTTCAACACATTTTATTCATGTCTGATTTGGCCCTTGTGAATTCCATTTTAAAAGTATAAGTTATTCACACAGTTGGCATGTGATAGTAATAAGTAAAGATTCTTATGCAGTATTTTTAACCAACCGAAATGTTTTGCAATTCGCACAGGATTGTGAGATTGTGAGATAATGGACATTAAAGCTTCCTCCTCAATTCAATATTTTCGCTCATCTCGTTTAAGACTAATTTCATACACAAATTAACCTACCTTGTATTCACTACTACTGCTAGCTCATTTATACAAATTTATTACATAGTTTTGGTGAAATCATCGCACAAACTAATAAATTATTAGGCAAAAAAGGGGAAATGTGGTCTGGCTCTATATACTATGATGTAAAGTTATTTACACTTTAATAAGTTACCCAATCTAATGATCAGTGTCAACTGCTTTGATGATTTTAACAGAAGTACGCACTAGTACTGGTACTCTTTTATTAAATGACTGCACATATTACTTAAAATAATTCATAAATTACAAATTTGAATATCAGCAAACCCAATTCATGACGGGCTAAATCAATTGAGCAAGGAGTTTTAATTCCACATTTACTAAGAATGAGTAGCCTGTGACCTTGATGCCTGGTGTTGACCTTGCAGGTGCCCCGTATGCGGGGGCGGCCGGACAGAAGATGGGCAGTGCCCTGCTGAAGCGCTACCAAGCACAGACCATCAGAGGCAGCGGCGGCATCGCAAACAGGGCGGTTAGTGTCTCCTTGTTATTTTGTCATGTCTTAACTGAACGAGGCCTTCTGTTTGTCAAATGAAGTATATTAGTCACCTGTGCTTTTCTAAAATTGGAAAATCCTTTCATGGATGCAGATTCAGAGAATTTTAATAAGATTCAACAATGAGATTTAACAACATTCATTCAACTGCTATTAGACTAGCTTATATTACACATTGATTAATACACCTGCTAACACAGTATCCACTGACTGCTATTAGACTAGCTTATATTACACAGTGATTAATATCTGCTAACTGAAATAACATGTAAGATACATTGTCGTGCAAAAAAGTTTCCATTGTCAAATATTTTCCACTAGGTGTATCTGTTCATGCACGAGCCAGTAGTTGACACCAATTTATTAATAACATAAACATATTATTGCTACAATAATAATTACTGTATATAATAACAATGAATTATAACAGAGTGTCAACATGGGAAATAATGGATGAATTTCCACTTTCTGCTGTAAAATATTTCTCTCCCTGTGTATACATGCCATAGCGGCATTTTCTGTCGTAAACTACTTTCTTTATATATATATATATATATATACACTCCTTAATTAGCAATACCAATACTTCAAGGTATGCGCAGATACACTAAGCGGAAACTATTTGATGCCCGAAAAATGTTCAGGACATTTCATTGTTTGTCACAATGCTCTGTGGGTGAACTGGTCAAACCTGCACAACCAAGGTGCCAACTAAATTTTATTCTTACAATTGCATATGTATAAATGTGACACACTACACAGTGATTTAATCATGTTTCAATTAACTTGGAATTACTAGCGTTATCCTGCTGTTACTTACTGTGAGTGTCAGGTAAATCGATATTAACAGTGAAACAATGAATCGTGCACGAGTTAAATAAGGTAAAAGCCTGTAAATCCTGCGAGTGAACAGAAAGTAGTCGATGGCAGGAGTTCCCTACTGAACTCACCAGTTGTTAATGCTCTGTACTGAACTAAACAGGTTAATACTGAACTAAACAAGTTAATTCAAGCAACCAATTAACTGCGTTCAGATACCTGGTCTTTATTTAGATATTGGTCTTTCAAGATGATTTTAATATTTATTTTAATGTAATTTAATGTTAATGTAAGTTTAATTTTAATGTAGTTATTTAATTACATGTAATTTTATTATTACTTACTCGTATAATTTAAATGTAATTTAATTTTAATGTAATTAGTTAATTTTAATGTAATTAATTTATTTATTTTAGTGTAATTAATTTTTTATGTAAAGCACCTCGAGTAGTTTCTAACTAGATTTGCCACTATATAAGTGCAATATATTTTTATTACATCATGAGAAAACTGGTGGGCTTGCATTGTTGCTAACACTGTGTGGTTAATAAATTTTTTTTACCTTCTGTTTTTTTGCATCATCACTGCCACTGCCTGAATTGTTTATTCAAGTCACCCTAGCCTGAAATACCCCTACTATGCCAGTACTCATCATCCTTAGTATCTATCTATGAACCCTAAAGTACAGTTTTGTGTAGGGTCAACGAATGGTTACTGCAGGTATATTTGTTCGTGCAATGGACCGATATTGGTAATAAAAAACATTTTAAAAATGGAGGATAAATCACATGCATACTACTTCATAAATGCCCCCTTTATGAAATATTATGAAATACCCAATAAACAGAGAAGACATTGTTGATTATACGAGGACTTCCATAAGTCTGCACTGGGCTGGATATTGAGAATTACGGGTCAGTATTGACATAAAATTTCTGAACAAACGGGTGGGTGGTTGTTTGAATTTTGGCCTGACATGAAAATGACCGATTAACCAATGGTGACCATGGAAGTATATACTAAGTCTTGCTGTTGTAGGCGGGAACTATCCGATATGGCCTCCCCTCCCCATTCCTCTCGCCACTGCAGCAGGATTACTCCCGAGCCATTGATTCCAAGGCAACGTCCCTCGTCAAATTTGCCGCCTAGGTTTGTTTGTTATTGGCTTTTAGTTTGTTTTCTTGCATAGACACCAGTGTATAGACACCAGTGCAGGCTTAATAGGTCCTTGTAGACAACAATGTGGGTTTAGATACAAATTATATGCATAATTGCAGTAGCAATGTTTGTATTTGTTGCACAATTTTGTAAAATGTGTGTGCTAGGTGCATTGCTGGATGCAACATGAATTATGCTAGTTGGTTTGTGTGGCAGTATGTTATCACAGCAAACAGGCAGCACTACAACAAATTGGTGGAGAAACCAAATAGGGTTTATTTTTGATAAATTTGTGGATTTGTTATCGCACCAATGGCACCTGTTCACTACAACGACAGGGGCGCCACAAAACTAATAAATAAAGCTTACCCTGGTAACAAAATATCAGCTTTATTATAACAATCTGCATACCTGATACAATGTGACCCAGTCTACAGGCACAGCCACCTTATGAAATAGTTTATATTATATTATTTAAATTTGCATCATCAATTATACTGTATTTCAATTTATTTACTTATTATATATATATATTTTTAAACTAGTTTTAAGAGTATTTATTTAATAATTTACAATATTATATATATATTTTATATCTGGATTATCAGCATAATTGTGTGCATTTTTATGTATTATTTTATTGTAAAGCGCATTCAACTATCTACAGGTGTATGCGCTATATAAGAACTAAATTATTATTACATTACAAGGGCAGCTCACACAACTGTCATAGGCATGACTGTTAAGTTATATTTTGTGTTGCTTCCAGGTGCACTATGGCTTTGAGATGACCTCTCCTCCAAGTGCCTTTCAGACGCCACGTGCAAGATTCAACACAGGTCTCCAGCAGGTCCAGTCCCAACACAACCTCAGTTTCCAACCCCCTCTACCTAAACCTCCCCTCTTTTCCGTATGGTGAAAACGACGTCTGAGAAATCTTAACATTTGGGACGAATCCCGGGTTTTCCCTAACCACCAAATTTACCCAATCATCTTGTTGATTGTTTACTACAACAAACAGGAATACCTGAGTTCGTTCTTCTACCTTATGAATGTGTTTCCTGAAATGTTGTCCAATATGTTGTTTCTGGCTTCAGTTTTGAATCGGTCAAATAAAAAATATTTGATCTGGGAAAAGAATAAAAATTTCGGGAGGATTCTGGGAAGTTTCACACCTGCATAAGTCAGAGTTGAAAAGTTGCATTCTTGTGATGTACATTGTGGCCAGGAACAAAATGCTTTTCGGTTTAGTGAAAACAATTTTGTATTTGTGCTTTATGAAATAATGTAAAATGTCATCTTTCTGATAGACATTTTCGCTGCAAAGGCCTTTGTCATAGCAGTATGGCTGGAAATGTGCTGAGAGAATGGAGAATACTAGATGGTATTTTCGAAACCGTTGCATTGCTATCCAGATTTGTGTGCCAAATTGTTATTGTTTTAACACTGCATATTACCAGTATATTTAATACAGGATAATTCGCACAAATGGGCATCTTGCAAAAATTACAATTTCCTGCCAATGAAATGTGTTTCCCCTCATAACCCTTAGAAAAAGAAGAAACAGGAAATGTATGATTTGGAGTCTGATATTTTCTGTTACTGTCATTTAATTTTGCGAATTTGTCATGCATACAATAAATGTCAATAACTGAGAATTCTTTGATAGCTTGACGTCCTGCAATATATGTAACGTAATTAACACTGTGCAAATGTAAAGATGTAGACGACGTGTGAACGTAGCGCATAAGTTCTCACAAGCTTGATATGTTTTTTGTGAGAATTGATTTGAGATGCTTAAATGCAGGCTTTTGCAACGCTGTTAACAACAATTTGTTAGCATGGAATACCCTGGCCCCTATATTTATAAATGTGGGTATATATAAGACAGTGTACTTCTTTTGTCAGTATTGGCAGATCAGCAAACAGTGGCTTCATTTGTACTTGGATTTCTCAGTTTTATATAAAAACGAAGCTCCCTCCATTGTGAGTCAATTATTTGGGCCAACGAAATGAGTACAGTGTCGAAAATATCGATGTGGCCCAAGTAACTATTGTTCTCCTGCTGAAGAAAGAGACATTCAACAGTTATAACTTGTTTTATTGCAACAACTATTTTGCAAAACAGATTTGTTATGGGCATAAGCATGCTGTGATAAACACCATTCTGATTGTATGTCAACGCCATCAGGAAATGATGGCATATGTTTAATGAATGGATTTTATTGTTTTTTACAGCAAGATAAAAATGTGTCAAAACTTTTTTGTCGACGATCGATATTTATATACTGGAGTGTGTGGCATGTGCTGTGGCTTTATCCACTTTGTATTTGTTACGCTTGTCTAAATAAAACTTATCTAGTACTGTGCACGTATTAGCATGTAGCAAACTCAAGTGTTCGATTTGTTGAGTAAAACCTCATTAAATGGAATGTACAAAACTTTTTTTGGGTTAACTGAACGACTGTTTTACAGGACATTACAAGACTGAAATGATTAGTATTTATAACATTTTGGTTGGATACAAATAACATTCGTACAAAACGTGTTACCATCATGATCTTTTTCATCTTAGTATTTCTAAAAACACGATTTGCCGATGAAATAAATTATGCTAGTTTTACGTAAAACGTAGTGACTGCTTTATGGCAGTTGCTGACGGACCAATAAAACTTTGATGGGGAAACAGCGTTTTCATCAGATGATTTATTCAAATTCTCATTTTATGACAGTAAATATTCCATAGCGATAAAGATTAAAACATGAAGACAATGTTAATTTATATGTACTTTGAGATCAGGAAATAAAAAGAAGTTTGAATTTTAATTACATGAAACTTCCAACTAACTCAATATCAGTTGACCAATGAAAATCAGTGTACACTCCCTTTGAGGTCGAAGCCAGCTGACTGCATTAATATCGAGTTAACATCAACGAAACGGAACATTTCCCACAAACCAATATTCAGAGTTACTGGGATTTAAGTTAACAAGGTTTTACTGCAATATAGATGCAAACTGTGTTTGATTGTTGCTACATTCAGATGTAGTTGGTATAAATCTTGTAATTGCGATAAATCTCTCCTGGCTCAGCTATAGACATGAGGTGAACATCTTATACGTGACAGTAGCTACAAATTACACAAATCAAACATGGGTTTTTTTGAACAGAATACCACTTTATTGGCCGACTGCTCATTCACTGAAAAATTATGTACACGTACTTGTTCAGAGAATTTTATGTTACAGGTAACGATTAAATGGGAACCACAAGTGTTCACAATGGCCACAGTCGCAGTTCACACCGGCAGATACACTGTAAACACCCGTCCACTACACACCACTGGACATAACTGACCCACACACCCATCCACCAAGCTAATGAAACCCACCCAAACACGCTGTATTACAATTATATGTACATTTGTTTCACAGTTGTACTTTCTGCTAGCAAGCCCTTGGACTAACCAGCGGGAAATTCTACCTGTGAAGATTTTTATGTATGTACTAAAGCTACCAAAAATGACCTAAACACAAGGAACCAACTAAAAAACATCAACTACATTAAAAGAGAATAAACATAACCGGAATCTGTTTCTAATGTTGACCAACCATTACAAGTATATGCAGGTGCTGCACAGTGTAGCGTATATTTCAAGAGAACCTGCCCCACTATTAATGCGTAAAAAACATAAGAAAATTAAATCAATTTAAGAAGTACTATATTTGCTATCACACAACAAACACCTGAAGAAATACACAACCTGTATTGGGTTGTGTTCCTGGACTGTGACTAAATTGTGAATTTTGCAGTGTCCTATAAAAATAGTATCAACACCCCCTATGATGCAGGTGATGCTAACAAATCTTCCATGAACAAATTGAAACTGACATGCGAGACTGTCATGTGAAACTGGAAAGTGACAGTACTGTGCGTCTTGTACGAACTCCAGTCGTACGCGACATCCTGACAGACAGATGCACATTATACATACAATTAATGACATGTCACTGACATGTACACATGTCACATTACGTATGACTGAAGAAAACAACAAACCTTGTCAGACGTGCACTTGGATAAGCATAGTGTTGATTAATTAAGAATGTGATACTAATAACATATAATTCACATGTTAATCGTATACCATACAACACAGACTTTGAACAATGCAAGTAACCAGATCTGTTGGTAACAATTAACTAACAAAACACAATAATGAAACAAGTAGATGAAACGGGCATTTCAAATAATGACCAATCCTTCTCACAGAAAAAGTACTTGTTTTATAATCTAACAAACCAAAACTATATTTCCCTAGATGCAATGCAACGTTGCTCCATCTGTTAGTACCCAAAGGATTGGGGGCAAACTTACTGGTACGCAGTATTATAATAGTTGGCATTCATGTAGCAATCTTACAGATAATAAGTAATGACTTGCATGAGTTTCAGTACTTCAACTTTTACCCAAGTGCTAAGACTATTAAATGTTGTACACAACGTAGAAGACTGCTAAAAGAAGACAAAACTCTTTTTCTATCTAATAATTTGTGTTAATCCTCCTTTATTCGGGTTAGACCCAATGACATTGCGCTAAATTAATAGTGTGCATTCATGTAACGTGTGCAAAATACGGAAACAAAGTATATCCATCCGTTATTAGATCCTGTCACAGCATGACAGCATTACCACTTATTAAACTGGGGTCAACTTTGGTCAGAATTCTAATGATTATGTGGGTATTTAATTAGATGTTTGTTGTAATCCATAAGGATATGACAACTGTCTAATATTTATTTGCAAATTTCAACTTAAATAGACTTCTAAAAATCTTTTTTACATGTTGCACATTTGAGATCTAGTTGTTACTTTGCCAATATGGATGAACGATACAATGACTCTTGTGATGCGCACCACATTGCTAAATACAAGTTAGACAGTGGAATTAATATCGGTTCTGCAAAACACCAAAGGATGCAAATGTGAAGTTTATAAAGCTGCATGATTTACAAATCTTGTATAACATGCATGACATCTGACCTCTTCAAATAGACAAAAAAGTATCTGCAAAACTACTCTGTTGTGAAAGAGATTTTAATATATTATAAACAAAATGGTCCGTCGTTGGGTCAATGTTTTCTGCTGTTTCATGGTCTAATCAGCTGGGTTGCTTCAACTGGGGAGACCCGTGATGGCTCACCCCATCCACTAGACAAGACACACTGGACTCGCACCGGCTTGACTTGCCTCGGTGTCACATTAGACATGCTTGTGCCATTTGTTTATCACAGAACACACATTCAGCAGACATACACTTCTGATAGAACATTTCCATTTTGTCCCCTTCCCACCCAAACCCACCATCTACTAACTTAACAACGTGACCACAATTCTGAATACTTCAACTAACAGGTCATCCATGATAAAACACGATTTAGCTACTTCAAAAATGAAACCATTTAAGTTTCAGAGAAATCCACAGATCACCCAAGAAATCCTTGTTTTGAAAAACCTTTACTCAGAATTCCTGCCTTCAAGATTCCAGGATTTTTGAATAGCAATAACTTTAGTGCACCAATGTTCAGCAGATGTGTGTGCACCCACTAGATCACATGAAACCACAATGATTGTGCAGATATACAGGCAGTATGGAAACACATACAGAACAAATTCTAAACCGGAATAACTTCAAGTAAGCCTAAAGATCCCTCCTCAGTTTGATTTGTTCACACATCTTGTGTCACTCACTTCACAAAAAATTGAACCTATCTAATATCCACTATGACATGCCAGCTCGTTTGTACAATTTAATTAATTAATTTCATAAGTTACTTAATCCAATGATCAAAATCAATTCCTTCTGATTTTAGCAAAAATACACTCTCTTTTATTAAATTGATTACACATATTACTTATATACTACAAATTTTAACATCAACAAACTTGATTTGCGACGGGCTGAATGAAATGAGGAGGGAATTTTAAGGATTAAAAGTAAATGTAATGCCCCAAAATAATGTGTATTTTGAAGTAGTTGACTGTCAAATGATAAGACAACTAACCAACCAGACAGGTAGCATCAGGGACAGCAGAACAGGGGACATTGTACCCGCCTGGTGGTTAGTCATCTGAATGGCTTCAGAACACACCACCCTTCTGGGAGAGCCACTATAACTCGTCACGCAGAATTGTATACCTCGTCCGAGACGGCGCGAGTCGCTTGAATGTCGACTCTGGCGGGTCAGTTGGCGGTCGGTTGGTCACTGGTTGTCCACTGGGCTGGTCGGGGTGCTTCTGGACATGATGTGCGTCACCGTGGTGGCCAGAAGGCTGGTTTTCTGCAGGCGGTTCCTTTTTCTAGAAACACAGATGGGACGGACGGTCGTGGTTTAAGGGGCTCCGGTAAACGGCCTATGTATTTCACACGACATCTGACTGCTCTGTTTTGTTACTTGTGATGGCAAGCAGACACTGGGGCCACACATCTCTAGGCTACACATGATTAGTGCACAAAGACACCACAGCAAACATCGCAAAATAAAACGTGAAAAAACGCCTCAATGTCACACACCAGGCAGTGCTCTGTTTACTACTCAGAGATCAATTATATTTACTCGGAGATCGCCTGTTTAAGTCATACATACAATAAGGTCTGCTTTAATACCAAGATGCTCTGCATATGTCATATTTGCATTAATCATAATATCACAACTTCCAACAAAGAGATGTGCACTCACTGGGAGGTTAGTACATCTCCTCACACAGACAATACATGGACACGTGCTAGGGGCAGACTTGGGAAGCATGCACCATTTAGTACCACGCAATAACGTATATTGACAATCCACCGAAAGAACACAAGGGTACAGTTGTCCTACTCGTAACCATTTGTAGCACACACACCATGAAGTAAAACCTGTTCATTTATTTCAGATATTATTAGTACAGGTGTTTCTCATCACTAGAAACACCATATATGTTGCCAGACACCCCAGACAAGTGAAATATAAAATACAGCACAGTTCTACAATGCACCTGTACATAGACTAACAAGAAAAGATGTGCACTTACTGGTGACACACAATTACATAATAAAAAAAATTGCAAATTATATATTACTTACTAATTGAACATGGTTCTTGTAGCCACATTGATGCTTCTTGGAAGAACACCAATGTGTACCTCAAATATTTTACCTGTCTAACACCACTAACTAACTAAAACTAATTCTTAGTCTCTTGGCCATATTGTCAACAAATTACAATATAACAAATTACAACAAGTAGCTGGCAAGACTTAACAGTACTCTATCATGACTCACAATGAAGGTATTGCACCCACTGATGTAAACACATCTTCATGTCAAAGTTGTACACAGTTGAAATATAACATTTTGTAGACACACACAATTGTATTTTTTTTTAGACAACACAGTCACAATCACACTGACATGACTTAACCACTGGTGCTGGTAAATACAACACCATAAAAGTCCTTCCTTAATTCAATTATTTTTACTCGTCTCATTTTATGAAAAATTTAACCTATCTAGAATCTACTGTGACACGCTGGCTCGGTGTACAAGTCTGTTGTTTAGTGTTGGTGAAATCACTGGACAAATTATTAAAATATGTTCGAGTCGATTCTTTCAAAGATTTTAACAAAAGTATGCTGTCTATTATTAATTCAACTGCGCATATTACTTAAATTATTAACACACAACAATTTTGAAACTTATACCAGACAACACGAACACAACATTTTCAATCTCTCAAACCTCTGATGTTGACAGTTCCATTCAAATGACCCCAAATGGACATTTATGTTTTGGTGACCAAAAATGTGTCAAAACAATACCACCAAACTGGTGGTATTGTTTTGACACATTTTAAAAGCCACCTCACACAACAATGAAGCCCTACAAAGCCACCAATCAGAGCTCATCCCTGAGCAGCGTGTATCGCTGTCGAGACGGAGCAAGCCATTGGAACATGGATGGTGGTGGCGTGCGTGAATCCTTCTTTTCACTGTCGCCTGACTCCACCTTGATTTCACTCTCGCGGTGATACACCACAGTTCTCGCCTCTACTTCAGGCGACTTCTTGTGGTCACTGTGATGTCCAGTCTGATGGTCAGTGCCATGTTTGCCGTTCTGTAGTCCTGGCTGTGCTTGGTCTATGGTCTTCTGCTCTTTACCTTGTTTCTCCTGTCCCTGTCGTGGCGGGTCTCCCATTGACTTCACCACATGGTCAGGTGGCACGTCCTGCATCGACGCCTGTATCTTCATGCGCTGCTCTGCTGGATTCTTGCCTTCTGCAGCCATCACCTTCACCAGCTTATCAACATCCTCTTCATGTTTTTCTTTGCCGTTTCCTGCCTCCGATTTCTTAGCCTGCTCCACAGTTTTCTCTCTCTTCGCCTTGTGTTCTTCATCCTCAATGTTTCCCTCTTCCTCAATGTTTTCGTCCTCCCCTTCCTCCGATGCTTCAGCAGCCTCAAAATTGTCGTGCAAGATCTTTGCAAGTTGGGCAGAAATATCCTGATTGGATCCCGGATTCACGTTCACGATCCTCACGATCCTCAGCTGAACGCCATCACCGCGCATAATGATCTGCTGCTGTACGTGCATCACCTGCTGGTTGCCGGGGCCACCAAGTTCAGCAGGGACATTGTTCTGCAAAGCCACAAGGTGGCAGCACTTAGGATGTATGACAACAATTGACCGACAGCTCGCTGCCACACAAAGTTGCATTTGCCCACACCGACATGCCAACAACTAACTGTGACAATCACCAAGAAATCTATGCATACAAATGACATCAAACTCTTACTACACATGCACCTAGCTGTGGTCAATTAAAGGACCCTCCTCAAATAAATTTTTCACTCCTCGTTTCAGAATCATTTCATCAAATCAAATGTATCTAGTATCCACTACAACATGCTAGCTCGTTTGTGCAAATTTTTTATTTAGTTTTGATGAAGTCATTGGACAAACTATGAAATGAAATTCAGTGATAATGGCGAATGTGGCTCCCTCTATACACTATGGCATCAAGCTATTCCTATTTTCACAAGTTACCCGATCTAATGATCAGTGTTTGGAAAATACTTTCGATGACTTGAACAAAAGTATGGCCTCTTTTGTTAAACCGACTGTGCCTATTGTTTACACACACCACACATCTGACAAGACACGTGTAACATAGAGAGCTGACTGATTTGGACACTGTAGATTACAAATATAACACAAGATACATGACACATTGACAGACAGCACAACACATGAGAACACATGACACATTGACAGACAGCACAACACACGAGAACACATGACACATTGACAGACAGCACAACACACGAGAACACATTGACAGACAGCACAACACACGAGAACACATGACACATTGACAGACAGCACAACACACGAGAACACAAGAACTGTCTGCTCTGGACAGTTAGTAACAAGATGGTAACATTTTGTGTTCCTTTGTTGCTTATGTACGTACAAATTTCCACCATATTTATCATGAACATTATGTTTCTCTCTGCCTTACACAATTTATTGGTTTGATTGTAACTATTTCATTATGTTAAATAAATTCACTAATTCATTTGCATGTTGTTTTGACTGTGTCCTGTTTAAGTTTGACTTCCAGTAGGTCATGACACTGTTCTGATGAAACAACTATTGATACATAAATATTATGTAAAAATTTTTAAACTTTGTTGAAAATAAATGAGTGTGTGCCACTGTGGTACTCGACACGTGACTACCACCAAACACCACAGGGCAGCAGCAATGTTCTTCATTCTTGGAATCTTAAAGTTCATAACCTACGTTCACATGATAATTCATAATAAATTATAATTAATATTTTGTGTGCAACGTAACTGTGTTTTTGTTATTATAACGCATCAATCGCGTCAATGGAACAACACTTTGGCACTGACGTTTTTACAGGAGGCTGGGACTACTGAGTTGTAATAACCACACTTGATAAGTTACATGACACTTCCTAAGCATGCTGCATTAAATGAATACACTGTGGTTTAACCATTAGTACCAACAGATGATAATCACCACCAATACCAAAGCAAGAAAACAACCACTAGTGCCAACACATGACAACAACCACCAGTACCAACACATGACAACAACCACCAGTACCAACACATGACAACAACCACCAGTACCAACACATGACAACAACCACCAGTACCAACACATGACAACAACCACCAGTACCAACACATGACAACAACCACCAGTACCAACACATGACAACAACCACCAGTACCAACACATGACAACAACCACCAGTACCAACACATGACAACAACCACCAGTACCAACACATGACAACAACCACCAGTACCAACACATGACAACAACCACCAGTACCAACACATGATATCAACTACCAATACCAACACATGATATCAACTACCAATACCATCACGTGATATCAACTGCCGGTACCAAAATACATGACAAAGTGCTCAAAGAGAGTGGACAATCAAAATTAAATTCATAAAAATACAACACCACACAACACAACACACCGAGCACTGGAAACCAACTACAGGGTGACAGAGTGACAACCACCTCCGTAGCAACTATAAATTAAACATACATCATCAGCACAAGACAACAGCAGAACTTAGCGCCTATGAGCAGGTTTTTGCTGGGAAACACGGTGCATTATGAACGTCCCAACTTCTGTATTATACATTATGTGTATAGCGTCCACCCACTGACATCTGTATGTGTAACACAGAGAGTAAGGCACGACTTACTCAGCATGATTAGTTGTGCCAACTGACGCATATCTGCATGTGTAACACAGAGAGTAATGCATGGCTTACTCAGCATGATTAGTTGTGCCAACTGACGCATATCTGCATGTGTAACACAGAGAGTAAGGCATGACTTGCTCAGCATGATTAGTTGTGCCAACTGACACACATATGTATGTGTAACAGAGAGAGTAAGGCATGGCTTACACAGCACTATTATTTGTACCAATTGACACCCATATGTATGTGTAACACAGAGAGTAAGGCATGGCTTATATCGTGAAATACACAGTTTGCAGTGAAATGCCAACATAAATGCTAAGCACAAAGCAGTTAGGAAAGAAAATCACTGCATTCATAAAACAAAACTGGTAGAAAGAAAACACCAAGTCTCAAGTTGTCACGCACCAAACAGCCCATTCTTGGGTTTTATGAGTTTTTTAAGTGGTTCGTGCAGATCTGCTGGGAGTAATTTATGTAATAATTAATCACATTGGTGTATAACTTAGTGTTGGCGTACTCTTTTGTTTGATTTAGCACGGGAAACTTTCCCGGTTATGTGGTATGTTCAGAGCTATGAACATCATTCACATCAGTTAGTTTTCTTGGACTATGTGGCTATTTTTAGAGATGGTCCACATGAATGGGGGTGGTGAATGGGGGTGGTGAATGCTTCACAATGGCTTCTTCAACAGATTTGGGGCTTCTTATTTCAGTGACTTTTGCCATATGTGAATAGCTTGGGGGTAAAATGAATACATTACACCATTTATGCAGTATCTCGGGGTTAAATTGTGACTGTGATTTCATAATGGAGTCTGGAGTGGGGCTTATTCCAATGTTAGATTTGCACGGTAACTGCAAATAAAATAATAAACGGGGTCTGCTGGACAGAAAGCAAGCATGCATGCAGGCACTCGTACCCCAATATATAAACACAGAGTAAACGTGGGACAGTAAAAGCAGGTGCAAGAACAAACAGAGACAATGAAACACACACAAAGGCAACTACTTGCCCGAGTATAAAGTAGTGTAAAGAGGTGATCAAACAACAAGACAAGGCAGCCAATAAAACATCTGGTGCAAGATGGTATGAACTGTGGCCTAGAATCTCACGAACCTGTTCTAGTTGAGGCGCTTCGGGATCGGGGCCGTGATGAAACTCGCGATGAAGTTTCCCTGAGTGCAGATCTGCTATGAATTGCTTGAGTAGGCCGGGCTTCCTGCAAATGTCAACAAGCATCAATCGTTTTCAGGTGATGTCAAAGGGAAACAGGACGTCTTGCAACCAGTGTCATATGCATCATATGACATGTATTATTATGTATGGCAGGCATGTGACAAATATATTTGATGAAGAATTATGATATTTAATAAGTACGTAGTCAATAAACTGGACTTGTTGAAGAAAGTAAACTGTGGTGCACACAAATAAATAAGAACTTAATTTTACTGATGAAAGGTAACATGGATGCTTGTTAAAGTGGGTGTAAATTGTTGGTAACTTAACAAATAAGTCTACATTTGCCAATAAGCCTGGTACATTTCTCCATTCTGATCACTTTTCCTCACACAAAGGTACATTTCTCCATTCTGATCACTTTTCCTCACACAAACAGCGTAAGTTTGAGGTTACCTGCAGGAAATGCAACTTTAAATACAAGGAGAATTGATAGGACAGAGCACTGACCCTGTAATATGGGATTCACCAAATATCACAGATAAATCGTTAACATGGAAGCATACAAAAACCAGGTAGAAATTACTTTAATGTGGAAAGAAAGATTTAGCAAACAGATGAGAGTGCCACTTACCCCATATCAGTAGTGGGATTATGCTTCCATAGGTACATGTGTCGGAAGCTGTCGATGGCCAGGATTGGAAGGTCCTGCGATCCCTTGCCCAGGTGCTGCAGGGGGTGGGAGAACTTGAGTCCGTCCGCCGTCAGGTAGTTCATGGATGCTGCGAGAGAAATAACAATAACGCTGTCTTATATAGAACCAGTATCCACCTAGACAGGGTGGTCAGGGTGCTTACTCCAGTATCACAGTTTTGTGCAACTGGTTGTTAGGGGCTGATCCTAATTTGACCGACAGTTGGCAGCGATTCTTAGCAGTGGCCAATCAACAACTGGCAGCAGGTGCACCCACCGTGACCTTTCATCAAAGCTCAAATCGGGACTGGTAAGAGGTAAGATCTAATATCAGGCACAACCGGCCTTAAGTTTACATAGACAAAGTAATGACTTACACTTCTCAGCCAGCAGCTCCTTGGCGATGGTCTGTCGGAAGAGATTTGGTGTTGCTGTGTCTGTGGGGTGGTAGAACAGGATGAGGAAAGGCAGACCCTCTTCTGTCAATTCCTGTAATGTTAACAAATAGTCAAGGTAAGTTATTATACAGCATGGTATGATTTTATGATATATTTAGTTCTACACTGTTGCATAGTGCTATATAACTAAACAGAAACATAAAAGTATATATCGAACAGATTTGCCATTTATCCAAATGTGCATGTATTGAAGATAGTGAAATGTTCAAAACGTACTAAACATGGTCAAGACACAGACTTCACTACAATAAAAACAATAGGACCACTCAAAGTGCTTTATACACCCTGCCAGACCTAGAGATTCCAACGCTAACTCAACTTCTCTCGGAAGCATTTAGATACACTGCAATTACTGCACAAAGACTATACATTCACACATTCACCAGTCTATAGCCAGGTACACATTTATACAGCTGAGTGAACTAAACTAAAAGTAAACATTCTGGGGAAGAAAGATATGGCCATGAGAATGCCTTGTTGTGAACATCAAGGCACCACAAACATCAAGGCACCACAAACATCAAGGCACCACAAACATCAAGGCACCACAAACATCAAGGCACCACAAACATCAAGGCACCACAAACATCAAGGCACCACAAACATCAAGGCACCACAAACATCAAGGCACCACAAACATCAAGGCACCACAAACATCAAGGCACCACAAACATCAAGGCACCACAAACTGGACAGAAAAGCTTCTTGTAATGTCTCACCTCTGCATTCTCGAAGGTGATCTCACGGACAAGCGGGGTACACTTATCTGTCGCCCAGTTTAGTAGGTTTTGATAGTCAGCCAGACTGCCTTCATATGGAATGTCTGAGTTGGTCTACAAACCACCACAATCAATGTGATACACATTTGCACAATGTAAGTTAAATTTGCAACATATCCCTTAAAGAGGCTCTTGGGAATCGTTTTTTAAAAACTGCTCAAATTCAAATATATTCAAAACTGCCCAGATAAAAAACAGCAGCCCAAACTGTGCACAATGTGCATAAATGACATAACCATAAGCTTCACCGACAGGGCAGTTTACCCAAACCCATCTGGTAATCCCCAACACTGACCATATGCAACTTACTATCCCTTGATGTTACTTACTATCCCCCTGAAGGTTGACCTATTTAACCCTTTTTTACCCCCCCCAGAGATTGACCATGTACAACTTACCCCTGAGGTTGCAGAACGAAACAAGACTTTATTGCCACCAGCCCTTGCTTTCTCAGACACTGCTCTGCAGGAAGAATAATAAACAGTGAGAAGTCTTCACTTTGTACCTTCCTTATAGCAACATAAAATATCTATCATTTGGCAACTGGTTTCAACCAGAAAGTAAACCTCTATCAAATTATTCATATTTCACATTGCTAGCTAGAAATAGTATATATTTTAAATAAATTAAAAAGATACAAATTTTACGTAATTACGTAAAAAGTATACTAATATGTGTTAACGGGGCATTAGTTAAACATTCTGGTAATTGTGTCTGTTGATAATAGCAGGCAATGAGTGGCATTTAAAAATGAAACTGCATTGGTCTATGACATATGACTTGGGTTCTCTTTACTATTTTTATATAATTTAATGTTCTTTAAATTTATAAAAAATTCACAAAATATAATAGGTTGCTTACCCAATGGCTACGTGGAACTTACAGTCATCCCTCAGTTTGCCTGAAATTTTCTTAAAATTAAGAAAGTCAGCCGAATTTTCCGAATCAAAGAATCCCATGACGTGTCGTTGACTGCTCTACAAAACGAATAAGACACGGGTTGAGTTAAGGGGAGATATAGCAGCTGGACAAACAAAATGGCCACCGTATGATGGAATTATAGCTCCTCTAAAAAATTACAACACTTAAAAAAGTTATGGATATTTTATCATAATACTTTCACAATCATCATTGGCTTAGTTAACTCTAGAACTCCTCGAAAAAAATTTCCAACAATATGAATATTTTTTCTTCGGAATTGTCAAAGTTATGATATTCTAAATTAACATTTGTCAACACATTTTTATTCACTACTCCCAAGATATTGCAAAAAATTATTTTTAGACAGTTTTTTTAGAATAAGCAGGTGGACACAACAATCCAAACCTGATGACCATATTATTTTAAATTCCAGAGGGTTGTACTTTCTCGTTATCAAAATGTCATTTCTTGATTACATGGTAGATGCAAGCTTTATCCATGAATAAAACTAATTTAGAGGTATGTCACTGCCATAAAAGTTAACTTTATTGATATCAAATGTACAAAGCTATTGGAATACGGCGGAAACACATTTTGAGTAATTTAAAAAAAAACCATCATTCTTAACACACATCATCCTAGCTGCCATATCTCCAAGTAATACACATAATTCTTTGGTACAACACAGGCGATGTGAATCATGCATTTCTTATTGCAAGTTCTTATTTATGCAGTATTGTTTAGCACATGAACATGCTGTTCCACTGAGCAGTATTGTTTAGTTCCACCTGATGCACATGAACATGCAGTTCGACTGAGCTTCTATAAAACAATTTGGCCATGTGTCCAAATAATGCAACGATTCTTTGCTTGTACTCATGGCAATTCACATTTAGTACCCTAGTGACATTAGGGTTCACATTCTATAAAGTGAAGCATATTGGTTTTTCGCCACACATTTAACTTTTACATCTTATAGCCATTAGCTTCATAATTTAGGGAAAACATCTGGTTTTAACTGATTGTAATTGACTGGTATAAACATAATGTATAACATAAAAATATCTTAGGTATATTCTAAAGGACATGCAAAACATACATTGACACCACTCTGCCACCCTGATAAACACCAATGCTGCCCTCTAGGCTAGATTTTCACTTGCATAAATAACAGCTACTGCACAAGTTGGTCTGTTTCAACTTACATCAAGATTGTCAAATTCATCAAGATTGTTGACGGTTACGACTGCGTTTTTCAGTTGGTCCCGGATGAAGTCCGAAATGGCATCCACCGACCTCTGACCCCTGTATTCCTTCTTGACAAGCTCACCGTAGCGCACAAGTTTTAAAGTTGGGTATTTTGAGACGTGGAACCTCTGTGCGATGCCAGCTGCAATAGCCAAGTTGAACATGTAAGCAGCAAGTTAAACCAAATGTATTTGACAACATGCACCAAAAACATTTCTGTTTAACTACGGTTACCTACACGTCAGGTTTGTTTAGTGTAACATTCACAAAGACCATCAGATATTGAGCATACATCATTCTCGGGCACATGTAGCTGGCTCAGCATCATATTTTGTATGCTGATCGAAGACTACCGCAATTAATCAACTGCAACAAATTGAAATGGTCAATTCACCATCAAAATAACAGACAAATACATTTTCTGTATAATACGATTGGTCTACATTGAACATATGTGGTGTAGTCTGTAGGCAAACTTAGCTGATGATCTGGAGATACTTACATTCCCTATCACAGTCTACTTTGGCAAACACGAGTCGTCCTTGTTCCTGAAATGCACACAAGATGATGCATCAGAAAACATCACAGAGGCAGACACCCAAACTTCACTGATAGAAACAATATATGAAAGAAATGACACATAACCAGTTCACCTGTGACAGCAGGACAAAATGCAAACTTAGTTTCATCACTGTTATTAAAATATACAGTTGATATGTAGAGTTTAATGCCTTATAATATCTTTTAGGATAAATCTAGGCATGTTTCGCTTCACTTGTTATTATAAAATTCGTAAATTATTATCTTCTTCCTTTCCTCTGCCTACCCTCAACGTGCGGAAGAAGCAAGTGAGGTGTTCGAAAACTATCATTCACACTTACAGGAAATTCTTTTGTGACTTTATCTGCTGTTTCATCGTAAATGGGAGACAGCATCTGACTGAATCGACACCTGCAGGTGAACACATGTTAAACAAATCATGAAATAAAATGTAGCATTGTTAAGGCACCATCTCAAAACACTACATGAAACCGATGCCATTTAACCTCAGATCCCTGCCCCTTACTCAAACCCCCGTCCTCCACAGCCCCACTAAGACCCCCCCTCCCCCTGCTACATGAAACTTTCAATAACATCGACCTGTGAATACCGTTCATATTCCACCAACATAATGCAAAATTGCTTGCAAGCATTCGTAATTAGCATCATTTAGATAGTGATCAGAAAATAAACAATGTTTGGGGGAAAATACATAGATCTATGACATTAAACAAAGCAGCTGCTAAACCTTTCTCACATGAAACCAATTTTGTAGTGCGTACGTCAATGTTTTGACATTATCTCCAAAGACAGTTCCAAAATAAAACTTAAATAATTATAAAATCTTCTAATTTTATATGAATATCTTGCTAGATATTAATCCATGGTGTATCATCAACAGATCTGATATGCGTGCTAGCTGCTTAATACAGGTTATGATAGTATTTACCAGACTTTTTCATTACTTTATGAGATGCAGTCAGAGATCTCTCTTCAACTACAGGTTGTAGGATTAATGTTTTACGATTATGTACTGCAATATTGATTGATAGATTGATATTAACAATTGTCATAGAACTTACCAATCTGCATAGAAGTTAACGAACACTAATTCAGTGCTTTCTGAAAAAAAGAAAATAATTCACGTTTACTTACATGGGTGTCATGGCATGATATAACAACATTACACGATATAACAACATTACATGATATAACAACATTACACAACACATCAAAATGACAGGCTACAAAACAAGACTTACTAGGGAAATTAACATAATTACTGATCATTAACAAAATGGTAAGACACCAGAGTGCCCTTTATGAAGTCAATGCAATAACTTCATATATAGATACAGTACTGTAACAGTCAGTATTTTGTTTGAATGCGACTGTGATTTACTATATAATAAATTACTAAACAATTTATATTTTGTAATTACTATTAACAAAATAACAAGTGGGTCACATAGTTGTGCTAACTGATTAAGATCAAATTAAAACACTTCAATAACTTCACCTACACCAATTCTACCCACTGGTGGCATCTTTAATCCAGTTCAATTTAACATGTTGTCGCTTTACGTAGAACAGTCGAGCCTCATTATAACACGGTGGTCGGGGTCCACGATTTCAGACCGCATTGTAAGCGAGGTGCATTAGGTGTTCCTATATCTGCCACCAGGGAGCTACTAAACAACAGCGATCGCGGCACTCTTTACTCTATACATCAATATGAAGTTTATAGAGCTTATTAAATGAGTCAACTAGTGTCAGTGTGAATTATTTTTAAATGTCACACCCTGTTGAATGCTGAACTGATTAACTGAATAAAATACATGTGTGTATACCATTATGGAATTAATTTGCCGGACCAATAGGCCTACTAATCGAAAATAATAACCTGGATCTGAGCAACTGAAAATGTATAAGTTGACACACGCAGCATGAAAGCTGATTAAACATAGAAAACGACAAAAGCTAGAATTAGTAACTGTTTCACTTCATCTTTCAACTGATCTCAACCGAAGCATAAATTCACAACGCACCACTTAACATATAACTATAATAATTGTAATTGAACATAAAAAAAGGTTCTGGAGTGCAGCAATCATAACTTGAATGAAGATTTTCTAACTGAACCCAGTAAACAGTTGCCTTAATCATTTCAGTATGAAAGGCTGTTATACTGGCCCCACGGTACGACAGGCCGGTATACTGGCCCCACGGTACGACAGGCCGGTATACTGGCCCCACGGTACGACAGGCCGGTATACTGGCCCCACGGTACGACAGGCCGGTATACTGGTGCTATGGTACGTGGCACTATGGTGCGACAGGCCGGTATACTGGCCCCACGGTTCATGGCACTATGGTACGACAGGCCAGTCTGGGTAGCATTGACAATGTCCACTATTCAAATCGTTTTTATTCACTATTATCCACTATGTGCAGCAACTTGTTATACTTATACATTGGCGTTAAGGCAAATGCCTTAACATTTTAATTTGAGCAATCATGGATTTTCGCTCAATAGATTTGTTTCAAGATTTTCGCAGTTTTCTGTAACTGATTGCCGAAATATATGACAGCAGCAATGGCGGCCAATGTTACTTCTGATGGCAATGGTGATTTACCACATTATATCTTACTTGTTTTATAACTTTAAATTTATGTTTTATAGCTTTAATGATAGGTTTTTGCTGGACGTTTGTGATGACCAGAATAATGATGGTGTGGAAGGTAACTAACAGTGGCAGTGCCAGTATATTCAATCGCTACCTTAATGATGAAGTGACGTAATTCTTGGACTATTAGTTACCACGCTGACGAAAAAAAAATTGTATGGCAAGTTTTACTTATTAAGTGTTTCTATTCGTAGAATACATTGCTGTTGTTAAAATCTTGATGTGAAGTGATGTAGCCAATTTTTGGCAAAGTGACTAGGAATGCAGTATTCAGTGCTGAAATGGTTAACAAACATAAAAAGTTTGACATACTGAGTATACTATCGATGTTGGTTGAGCTCAGCTGCACACTTGCGCTGTCGGCCTGCCGGAACAGAAGTAAGGCCTGCAAGAGAAAGGCATTGGTCAGCATGATGAGAGTGACAATGGCCAAGTGTCTGAGTGCAGCAGCTGTTGCCAGTACTGTATCTCATTAGGTCTAGATACGAGGACGGATCACTGAACAATCTGTCACACTGTCTATTTATACAGTGTTGATCTGTGACACATGATGTTAAGTCGGAACAGAATGCAAATGACTTATTGCCATGTTGGTCAGTTTTTTTTATTTTTACAGAGGTACACACGTATATGTTTAAGTCTGACATTAATCACTACACATGGGGTAACAAAAACAGGCATATATATATATACTAATTAATTGTTCTTTTAAAGAGGAAAACATACTGTAAAAGAAATAGAAATTCACACAATAGGATTTGTAAATATAACTAAACACATTTTAAACTTGATAGGCATGCATGAATGTTGATGCTTCAGAAATTATAAAGTGGTAGTTTTTATTTAATGTTTTTTTAATTTATTTACAATTTCTAAAGAATTTGTCAATTTATTGATGGTTTTAGAAGTGCAATGACATGTTTTTTTATGTATGTGTTTTATTTGTTTATTTATTGTTCTGAATTGTACATTTTATATTAATTTACTTAACTGTTGATGTAAGAGTGTATGCGACTGATGGCCCATTGAAAAAACATGTTATAAAATGTAACATGGTCACCATCATAAAATAAAGCTTTTATACCACTATTGTATGGTAGCATATAGGTGAATTTTACTTTTTAGATTTGTCTAACACGTATGTCAAATTTGTCTAACACGTATGTGTAACCCTTCTTCAAAACATTAGGCCTTTCCAGGTGTGATTTGTGATTTTTAGAAATAATGCCACCATGTCTGTTTCTAGTGTGTCCTACTTTTAGTATTGTCCCATAGATACAGTGTTAAATATCTATGCTTACTTAAGTCGATGTACATATTAAAATACCTTTAAGCTAATAACGTTACACTACTAGCTTTGGTAACGTGCTGTGTTACACCAACATATGTTTTTCAGTCAGATTATTAATAATGGTATTTGTTAAGGTCCACAACTGAAATTACTGCTTGCACTTTTTGTGACATTTTAATGTGTTTTGTATTCACGTCTGATGTATGTACAGGTTACATTTTCATGTTGAATAAAAAACTATTTGCATTGTTTTTACGAAGTCCTTGTTTTTAATCAATGCGATTAACTTAACTTAAGTTTAGTTCCGATACGGCTGTGAGGAATACATTACTTTGTAGAACAGTAAACAACAACAATTTGCATTTGGTGTTGTTATTGGATAGGATCAATCACCAGAGGCATTCCAATATCATATGCGTATCCACTTTATCATAACGGACCCTGGTTGAATCCTAGGCGAAGCGCCTAGCCGGTCATGCATATCATAATCATATCTATCAAAAGTATGACACACACGTGCATTTTGATTAACAATTGTTAAACTTATGTCTTACCGTGCCAATAACCATACACAAAAACGTATATATAGACATGTTGTCCGCGAATCAGTTTCTCATGAGAACATATGCGTGGACAGAAGTTATAAAATTTCGCTAATGCACGGAAGTTCCGTTGCAAAGCTGTCACCCAAACAAATATGGCTGTCGTGCAGTGACGTGTAATCTCGCTCTCGGTGTGGTCTCTAAAATGTGCTTTTATAAATAAACTTAGATAGTACGCTTTGTTTCAGTCCATAAATAAGAATAATTTGTTTTTGAAAATGTAATGTAAATAATGCTATATGCCCGAGAAAAGGTGTAGTATCGGCGGAAGTGATTTGTGCGTCTGCGCACTTTGGAATTTTTCCCAGCGTGAGAAGATTGACAGTTGTCAACAAATGTATTTTATACCATAAAACGTGAATATGTTAGCTTACAACACAATTCAAAAGAATTATACATTACTCTACATTTGACCAAGGTAAATTAATACGCTGTGAAAATATTTAGCGAGAAACAACACTAAACCGATATGTTTATCACCCGTAACCTGGTACGCGAACCCCCGGGGCCGGTACAGAGTCGTGACGGGATCCCGTCGTGACTGCGTGCTGTCAAGCCAGCCAAAAATATGTACATATCGCTATACGTTAATTGACTCGTTCTTGGTAGTTCGTTGACGCT
The DNA here is from genome assembly GCA_963662155.1 of Lamellibrachia columna. Classification (NCBI taxonomy): domain Eukaryota; kingdom Metazoa; phylum Annelida; class Polychaeta; order Sabellida; family Siboglinidae; genus Lamellibrachia; species Lamellibrachia columna. The sequence continues at coordinate 16,426,495 of OY759271.1, read as the reverse complement.
GTTACAATAAAATAAAAACTTGTGTAAAGTATAAATTCGTGTGCAATGTAACATGCATGGCTTGTTAACGATACCCGGTACAAGAAATAAAAAAAAATAAGTTTAATTTAGAGGGAGTGGCTAAAGAGCCTTTCCAGAGGTTGGCTATCACTGGAAGCTTTGAGTGTAATTTAGAATGGAAAATCAGATCGAAAAGTCAACAAGGTAGGCTGCTGACCTGTATATTTTGATTTGTGTTTCTGACCACCTTTCAGACAACAGTGACAGTGTACTAGTTGGTAGTTCTGGATTGTTTCACTAAATTCCCTTTTTATCCAGCATTTGTTTTGCTACTGCGGTAGATTGTGTATCGTACACCAAGATATAAGACTGGCGAATTTGGCACCAACTGTGAGAGACACTTTGCCAGTGTGATATATGGGTGAAATAGCAGCTAATAATATACCCTGGGTGTATGCCAGTTAAATTGATCCCGTTAAGAGAACCTTTCACAAAGGCTCTTTAGTCACTTCCAATTTTAAAACATAGGAATTGGTAGGGACAGGGTTACACAGGGAGACATTCATGGTTAGTTGCTGATTGTATTCACTGTAGTTTTACAGTTCACTATAGGTATCCCTATGGATTTCCTGATTGAGAACTTTGTTTTGTAGTTTTATAAACCCAACACTTTTTCGGAAAGCCGACATGGTGGAGAATCTGATACAACATTGAGTGAGTTCCTGCATTTTAGGAGAGTTGTTAACTTTTTGATGTGTTAAACCAAGATGAAATAATGATATTGGACACAGTGGTTATCCTGAATGCTTCTTTTATGAGAAAACGGTAAATACTTTAAGTTTAAATCTATATATTGGCACCAAGAAAAAACCAGGATATTAACTTATGTCAATGAATATCCTGATTTCAGTACTCTTTCGAAAGTGAGATTTTAGCTGCGGCTAAATGTATTACCTTTGAATACAAGATTCTGCAGGCATCAGTGTGCTGTTATTGGATATAAACATACATCACAATAAATTAAAAGCAATAAAGTTAGCATTTGTTGTTTTTCAGTCTTATAACTGTGCTGCGATGTCACTGTTCAAAGTGAGAGATTGGTGGTCAACTAAAGCTGGCGTAGACGAGGAGTTTGACACAGGATGTCTCTGTGTGGGTGACATTGACAACAGAGGCACAGGAGGTAAGTGTTGAACGAAAATAAAATTGCCTCCATAAACGTGCTTCTGCAATTTAATTTTGTGATCATCTCAGTTTAGAATCATTTTATGAAAAATCAAACTTATCTAGTATTCACTGTGACAGGCGAGCTAGTAGCTAACCCACACATTCACTATGACAGGCTAGCTAGTAGCTACACTTACATTGTTCACTATGACATGCGAGCTAGTAGCTACAACCACATATTAGTTTAAAAAAATTATAGTTTATGTAAATGGCTTATTTTTTTCTGGATTTCAGACAAGATAATTGTTGGCAGTTACCATGGCTACCTGAGAATCTATGAGCCTCATCCAACAAAGACAGAGGATGGCTGGACTGGCTTCCAAGCCCAGGATGTCTTGTGTGAGATGCAGCTCCCTCTGCCTGTTCTCCAGGTGGAGGCTGGCTTATTTGTCTCGTAAGTATCTCTATGTGCGTGTATTTGGCTCGGCTGTTTATGTGTGTGTGCATGCGTGTTTATGTGAGAGTGAGTGAGTGTGCATGTGTATGTGTTGGTGTGCAGTCATGTGTACATTTCTGTTGATGTATAAACACAAATACCCACACCAGAACCAAAAAAATCATGTTTATGTAATCAACACCATTACAGCGATTACAACACATAACATTACAGCGATTACAACACATAACATTGATAACACTTTCTGCTACATTCAGCTGATATTAGGTCATTGTCATGTTTGTCTATATTTATGAGTGCATATTCATTTTGTGTCAGTGAAATTAATAATATTTCAAATGTGACATTGCACTAGAACAGTCTTTAATGGCATACACACAAATATATGTGTTAGTTGTCTATGTGAAGTTGTATGCATTTAAAGAAAGATAAATTGGGAGAGAGACAGAGAGAGGCAGAGGGGAGAAAGATACAGGAGAGAGTGAGAGAAAGAGGTTGGAGAGAGAGGGGATAGGGAGAGATAAGGGAGAGAAATGGAGGGGGGACAGGGAGACAGAGCAGATAGAGGGGGAGAGAGGGACAGAGTTGTGGTTAGACCACTTTGTCTGATGGTATGTGATTGATGCTTTCAGTGGTTCAGACAATGTTCACTTGGCCATTCTGCACCCCAGAAAGCTCTCCGTGTACTCCCTTCTAGGTAAGTAACTATTTCCCTGGGTATCTTATAACTTTCTCATTTTGTCTTATGCAGCCTGTGTGTTTATGCAAACTACTGCGTAATATGTACAGAAATCCATCAAATACCATAACCGCCTGCATTCATTATCACTCACTGCCAAAAATACTTTATCTTTTGTTAACTGTCTTGACGTCCACCCAATTTTTGACATTAGTGATGGTGTACTATTCCATGTTGTTTTTACTACAATTCACATTATATTCAACAAATGTCCATCCGTAGCCCGTGTAAAGATACACTGCATGGCATGGCCACTGTGCATGGCAGTCATACATGTTAAGTTTTAACAAATCAAATGTCCATCCGTAGCCCTTGTAAAGATACACTGCATGGCACGGCCACTGTGCATGGCAGTCATACATGTTAAGTTTTAACAAATCAAATGTCCATCCGTAGCCCTTGTAAAGATACACTGCATGGCATGGCCACTGTGCATGGCAGTCATACATGTTAAGTTTTAACAAATCAGATGCAGGATACTTATGTGTAATACATCACCATTTTGAAAAAGTGCACTAGTCACATTTTAGATGAAACTTTTATTAGCACCATTTCATTCAGTCGTGTAAAAGTAGTTGTCAGACTTGACTGAGTCGCAGTGGTTCATGATAGGTGGAGTCCACCGGAGGTTACTTGTTTGCCCTTCATGTGGGATCTTTTATTACCGTGGCATCAAGTCAAGTCATGTTCGTCCGTCGAGTCGACGAGGACCACTCTAGTCATCTGGGGGTAGTTGGGGCTGGATCTGGTGAGTGCGCAGATGGCTGACAAGGCCAATCCGTGCATGGAAGGTACGTTGGCGGTTGGGACAGGGGATGAGGGGGACGTCGTCTTGAGGATTGCATAGACCCAGGTGGAAGGGACCAATTGCTTTTAGTGTCTCTTCTGAAATACAGCAGCAATGTGGGGTGAAGATGTAGCCTAAGCTTCGAAACGACAGCGGGTGACGTCAACCCCTGGTCTTCTCATCGAGCTGCCACGCCCCACATTGGCACCAAGTAGATATGTATGTTAAACTGCAGTGTATGTCACCACATATTCCATGTCTGTTTCAGGGAGCCCAGGCGCAGTGTCGTATGGAGCACACTACCAACTCAAGCTGATTTATGAGCACAATCTGCAGCGGACGGCCTTCAACTTCTGCTATGGACCATTTGGAGGGGTCAAAGGTTAGTTGTCGTCTGACATTCTCTGTTTCTATTGCCGTTAAAGGTTAAATATGTCCATCCGAGTCTGAGCCGTGGTAAGTTTTCACTTACCGCAGCCTCGCCATGCAATGCTGAAACTATATCAGCCACCCAAGTGTTCCTCAGTTGTCTCCACGATAAGCCTGCCTCAGAGTTGGCACAAGTCAATAATGGGAGATCTCCCCGCACATCGGGTCTCATAACAAAAGATTTTTTTCAAGGAGGTTTAAAAAATTTTGTAGTTGGCACTCCCTACCGAATGACTGGCATGAATCATGCAGTAGATCTGACCTGTTTCTACACCCAACTGCTAGTAAAAAATATTAAGATTTGCAAGTAGAGTGATTTTCATTTTTTTTGGCTTTATTAACTTTATATATGTTACAGTCAATCTGCGTAATCAGTCATTATGCGAAATGACTGTTTCATTCAGGCATTTTGCAAAATTACTGAAAATTCCAGTCATTACGCGAAATGACTGGAAAAAAGGCACTGTTATTACACAGTTTGACTGGTAACCGTTTCAGTCATACTGTGTAATAACAATTGGTGTACTTTTGTCATTAAATATTGTTCCAATGTTAATTGTCAGCTTTCATAATTCTTCAGACATTCACATTACTCAAGTAGATGAACAAAGTGAATAAATATTTGCTATATATTTGCAAATAGCAACATTTTGCTAATAATGGATAACCCAACCATTCTCCAACTGGGAATGCCAATTGCCTAACAATGGTGACTGTCTCAATTGGCTATTGTGCATTGCCTCTCCCTATAAAAAGAACACAATCAATAGGTGTTAACCACTTGCCTCTTGGCACAGCTATCACAATGACACAGGATAATTACGAAGTACAATTTAAGGAAGAACTTTACAAAAGGTTTCAAATATGTCAAAAACATCTAATTCCCAAAGTGGAATATTTCAATACTATAGAACAACTCAAGCTTGCTGCAGCTGATGAATCTACGAAGTCACGCCATAGATACTACATACTCAGCAAGTAAGAACCACCCGTCTTATGCTAAACATTGTTTCTTGATTTTAAGTGCGATAAATTTACCAGATATTTCACAATTTGAGGGGTAGACAGTAGTCCATTTAATCAATGCAAATATTCCAACCTATAATAAATGACGTATGGGTGGAAAGATAGTTAAATAATCTTCCAAATGTGCCATAGCTAACATGTATTGATGCAGTGATGACATCATACCAGAATGTTGTCATAGAAATTACTCCACAGCCCCACATGTGCACTTTTGGTGGCTTGCATAACATGATGTGGTTTCATTTTGATTTGGTAATGGTGAAATTTCACACCTTCATTCATTGATCTGCACATTGAAGCTACAGGGGTAATTCCCTTCAAAGGTTTTCTCAGTAAGAAGCCTCAAGTTAATATCCACCACAGTTGTATTGGATACCAATTCTAGCCTTGATCCTTTCTCTGTTAAATTCCTCCTCTCTTTATGTAAGCCAGGACATCCACAATGAAAGGGTCTTTCTTCAGTTAGCCATCAGTTGCATGAGTGAGCACAAATGAAAGCTGTCAATACTGTCTCACAAAAGTTGAGAAATCCTTTCATGATTTGTCACATTAAGCCCTGCACACAAATTAATTTAAAAGGGAAGTTAAACAAATTGCTAAGTTTACTATAAAAGACACATTGATAAACATCATGATTATGAGTATATTACAATTACAATATATATATTTTTTTATTTATTCTCACCATTTTGCTTTAGGTAGTTTATAATTAAAATTGGATAATAATTTAAATTTGCTTTTATGTTTCGCAGGTATCAAATTTTCCAATGCAGTGACATCGAGAAGTTGATAAAGAAACGAAATACACAGTGATGCACAATGAAAACAGAAGTGATAGGATGTCCTGAACAACTTAAATCAATAGGACACAATGTCCTGACTCCACAAAAAAAATAGGACATTCTACATTTCCAACATTCAATTTAAGATACACAGTAGAAGACAAATTGTAATTGATACTTCACAGTGTTTGCTCTGGGTATAATATCACAAAGCACACCTAGGGGGACTGGGGCACTACACCTCTTAATAAAAACATTAATTTGATAAGTGGTTTCGACCATGTGGAGTAACTTCAATTCCTGGTGTTCTACATGATCCAAAGTGAACCCGAATACTAAGAAAAATGTTTTATTTCATCACAATATAAAAAATATTTTTGAGTGTGAGAAACAGATACCTGCTAGGTGGCAATTTCTGAAAACATCTGGCTAGGTAGATGAATAAACAGCAAGTTTGCCCAAAGGAAACAAATTCTGAAAAATAAACAAAATGAAATCATAAAAATCAGTTAGAACATAAGTGGGAGCTTTTTATTTGAAATTGGGAGATCAGGTGTTTAAAAAATAAGTTCTCCCACTGTATCAGAGGACTAAGATCTGCTGCCTGTTTAGATCAGTCACAAGGTGTGTTGTTGTTGCAGGAAGACTTCCTGTGTTGCTGTTGCAGGAAGAGACGTCCTGTGCTGTTGTTACAGGAATAGACTTCCTGTGTAGCTGTTGCAGGAAGATACTTCTTGTGTTGTTGTTGCAGGAAGAGACTTCCTGTGTTGTTGTTGCAGAAAGAGACTTCCTATGTTGCTGTTGCAGTAACAGACTTCATGTATTGTCATTGCGGGAAGAGACTTCCTGGGTTGTTGTTGCAGGAAGAAACTTCCTGTGTTGTTGTTGTTGTGGGAAGAGACTTCCTGTGTTGTTGTTGCAGGACGATACTTGTGTTGTTGTTGCAGGAAGAGACTTCCTGTGTTGTTGTTGTTGCAGGAAGGGACTTCTTGTGTTGTTGTTGTTGCAGGAAGAGACTTCTTGTGTTGTTGTTTCAGGAAGAGACTTCCTGTGTTGTTGCAGGAAGAGACTTCCTGTGTTGTTGCTGGAAGAGTCTTCCTGTGTTGTTGTTGCACGAAGAGAATTCCTGTGTTGTTGTTGTTGTTGCAGGAAGAGACTTCCTGTGTTGCTGTTGTTGCAGGAAGAGACTTCTTGTGTTGTTGTTGCAAGAAGAGAATTCCTGTGTTGTTGTTGTTGCAGGAAGAGACTTCCTGTGTTGTTGTTGTTGCAGTATTCCTGTGTTGTTGTTGCAGGAAGAGACTTCCTGTGTGTGCAGTCAATGGATGGCACTCTGACAGTGTTTGAGCAGGAGAGCTTCTCCTTTACCCGCTTCCTCCCTGGTGCCCTCTTACCCGGGCCTGTGGCCTACATCTCTCGCACCGATAGCTTCATTACCGTCTCCTCCAGTCGACAGGTCGAGTGTTACAAGTGAGTACTAGAGGCACCCTCTGGTGGTCAGTTCAGTCAAACTCGGATAATTTGCATTTTTGATAATTTACAATTTCCTGCTGTACAACCAAAAATAGTGTGACGTATTGATACCCCAGAGTGGATAATACCATCATGTTTAATTGTAGATGCTGCTGAGATGGATAGGATGTTTGTATGAACTAAGATGGCGAATAACAGCAGTTCTTTCCTCCACTGAGTCAACTGTCATTGTTCAAAATTCTTGCAGCTTGCGCACAGCAAAGTTTAGTGTTATACTTTTTGGAAACATATTCTGTTCAAGTTAGTTTTCAATCAGGTTAATTACTCAACAAGGTGACTGTGGACTTCTTTTATAAAATATTCTATCTTTTTTGAAATATTTTTTATTTAACAAGATTGAACAAGATCAGTGAATCAATAACCAATGAATCAATGAAAGTTTAACATACTTTAGTAACAGGCTAATTACTCAACATGGTGACTGTGAACATCTTTAAGTATTCTATCTTTTTAGAAATATACAGTTATTTTTTAAATCCAATGAATTTATTCAACACACACAAGACATACTGGTACATAGTATGATGTGATAGTATGATAAGTAAATATGTACAACACATGTACAGGTACATAGTATGATGTGATAGTATGATAAGTAAATATGTACAACACATGTACAGTTACATAGTATGATGCGATAGTATGATAATTATATATGTACAACGCATGTACAGGTACATAGTATGATGTGATAGTATGATAATTATATATGTACAATGCATGTACAGGTACATAGTATGATGTGATAGTATGATAATTATACATGTACAACGCATGTATGGGTACATAGTATGATGTGATAGTATGATAATTATATATGTACAATGCATGTACAGTATGATGTGATTCGATAGTATGATAATTAACCATGTGCACTTTCTTCTTGTTTTTTAGATATCAGGTGTTGGCTGTGGCGTCAGAAGCAAAGACAAAAGAAGAATCACAAAACATCAAGACTGGTAAAAAAGTTGCTGTAAGTATATCATATTACCTGA